>PVIR01005783.1:0-69888 GCA_004026965.1 Petromus typicus
AGTTTGTAACAGCCAAATCTTGGAAATGCCCAAATGTTCAACAACCAATGAACGGATGAAGATACATTTTTTTTTAATAAAATGGAATACTACTCTATGGTGTAGAAGGATAACCTTGAGGCATGTAGGTAAATGGATCCATCTTGAGACCATATTCTTAAATCAGACTCATATATTTGAATATTGTATTGTTTTTCTGGTGTGAGAAACTGGAAGAGTAAATAAGGACCAAGATGTATAATAGATATTATGAAACAGGAAGAAAATGTTCAAATGGGAAGGGAAACTAGGGAAGAGGGAGGGAGAAAGGACGGGAGGAAAAAGCAAAAAATAAAAACAAAGCTTTTGTAAATGATAAGGTGGAAGAGCGGGAAGGGGAATGGGCAGGAAAGGAATCAAGATGCATATTGTTCAGGTACAAATTCTCTATGATAAATGTGATATGTATATCTAAAATGTACCAATAAAATTAATTTCTTGAAAAAAATACTGTATTCAAAAATGAGTGGCAGAGTACAAGAAGATAAATCATGCAGATCTTAGACTGTTAACTTCACGTGTGTCAGCAGCCCCAAGCAAGCCCAGCATCTGTCCGTGAGGAGCTGACTGCCCAGAGCAGAGGTTCCATGGAGCTACAGGACAGATGGTGAAGTTACGTGCAAAGCTGTGTCAGGAAGAGTGAAAACTAATGATCTAACCTCTCTGGTGTCCATGGCCCCAAGGGTGTCACAGTTTATACAAATGTGCTTGTTTCTGAAACTTGGCATTACACAGTATAGTCTATAGCGTAGTTACTGCTGTGATGAGCCTAGTGCCCTATTGGTAGTTTTCTTATGAATTTAGGGTTTTGCAATTGACAGTTTCTATGTCACAAAAAATGTTTTGGTGTTTTAGCGATCACAGCTGCTTAGCTCATTCAGGGTGTCACAACTTCTTGGAAGCAACGTGGAAACTGCATCGTTTGGTTTTTAAACAAGCTTATCCCAGTATTTTTGCCCCTTTCTGAAGCAGCTCTGGAAGTCCTCTTTCCCACATGTCATCAGTTGTGCCTTCATGGCTGCATTGATGCCCTGAATTAATTAAAAACATTTGTGTATCATGCCATTCTGACTTTGAGAAGGAGCCAGAAGTGGCATGGTGTCAGATGCAGTGAATAAAGTCTCTGATGACGTACTGTGATGTTTTTATCTGACAAAAATTACTATAAACATTTTGAATCAGGCTGAGGCAGCCATGCAAAGACACAAGACTTCAGAACTGCTTCTGAAAGTAGCAAGAGCAATGAGCTTGTGTTCAAAGCCAGGGGAGTATTCTCAAAGGGATTAATGACAGCATGCCTTTTACTGTACCATATTTTTAAGCTTTTAAAGGTTTAGTGTATTTTTAATAGAATCCACTAATTTGAAATTTCTGGTTTTTTTTAATTGAGAGTATGCCAATAGATTGAAGAGCAAAGAAAAGTGAATTCAATTGTCATATATGTCCTTGGGCTAGTTTTTGTTTTATTTGTAAAATATGAGGTTAGTTGGCCTCAGAGTCTAGACTAAAATTTTGTTGCACGTTAGAAACTCAGTTCAAACTATTAAATTGAAAAGGTATTTATAAGTCCATAGTAAGAAAAGATGATAGAGAAGAACTCACAGAACCAACAAGAATTTATGTGAACCAAGGCTTTAGGACTAAAAACCAAAAATCAGTGTTCCTATGATTCTCATCATCCCTTTATATTTTGCTTAACTCTGTTCCATCCCACTGTGTTAGAGACAAACTTTCTGCAAATGGAAGATGAAGACCAGCTGCTGTCTCAACATTTCTTTATCCTGCCCACAGAGGCTTGACTTCTTCTCCACCTCTTAATTTGAGAAATGCTGCAACAGACTCTTAAAAACCTAGGGAAATAACAATAACTGATAGCCCAAGTATGAATAGGTGAGATAGACTACTTCAGGTCTCACACACCCAGCCTGTGGTCAGCAAGTGAGTGGAGGAGTCCTGCAGAAGTTTCCTGAGTGGGGAATGAATATGAGGGAAATAAACAGGACCAACAAGGAAACTTTTCCCAAAAAACCAACAAAAATTAGCAGCCATGGTTGTCTGACAGTCTCTGCTTGTAATATTATTATCTCAGACAGAATATCAGTTATCCAATCTTGAAAGCCAAAAACACATTTGTAGAAAACCAAATGCATCCTTCATTATGAGAGAGAAATTGCTTGTCCTCATTTTACTTTTTTTTCTTTTGAATTTGTAGACTTGTGTGGTAATATGTGCCTTTGCAGCTATTCCTTCTCAGCTGTTTATATTAATTGCAAATTGATCATGTCAAGTCTTAGCGTGGGTTAAAGCTAAGGAAAAACCAAGGCTAAGGAGAAATGAAAGGAAAGCACAGTATTCTGATAAGGACATTGTCTTCAAAATGATTTGGTAATCCACAGTGCTGATCGCTGGGTCATTAGATCTCTTGGCACTCCAACAAGCCGGTGTGTTAACCTGACACTTTGGTACAGTTCTGCCTTGAGTAATTCATTCTTTTTCTCAATTCCTACTGACGCTAAAGCTAGACAGAGAATTTTTCAGCTCTGCACTAAAATGTATGCTTATCCTAAGCCCTGAAAATGTTTGTCAGCCTGAGTGTTTTTCAGTTTATCCAAAATAAGTGATGGCTTCAATTTTTATCTAGTCCTTTAAACACTAGGCCATGAAGACTGATTGAAGTATGAATTGAAAATGTTGTAGTTGTGTCTTTTAACATTATAATTTTTAATTATGTAACATCTTTTTTTTTTCACTCAGGAATTAGAGTTACTAGGTTCATTCCTCATTTTTATATTTATGTAGAGTGGACAGTGTAAGAAATTCATAGTTTTCTAAAAAGTTCTTACAGTTGCCAAGATGTAATTGGCTCTCCAGAAGCTTCTAGAAAATTACCAAAGCAGGGCCACGCCTCTTTGCTGTGTATTTGAGATTTTTGTTATTCTTCTGTGCTATTGCATTGCAAAACCACAGAAAGACGTGCTCTTTGTGAAAATTTCCTCAATTTGTTTTAGCTCCTTTAGATACCTTTGTGAGGTAGCACCTGGTCAATTCAAGCATGCAGAAGGTTCCTAGGGTACATTTTTTTCAGTGCAGATAAACAATCAATCTCTAAAGAGGAGCTTAAAGAATGTTTCACATTTCACAAATATTCCAGGTGACTTAACACCAGCACAGAAAAACATGCTATAAAAAGTTTGATGAGATTGTTGCATGTATTGTGGTGTGAAAAAAAACTTTTAAAATAGCAGTAGTGATATATAATATGCCACATGTAGAGTTTTGACCTTTGAGTATTTAAAAATTATATAAGCAGTTCTCAACCTCTGCTGCTGGGGAAATGTTTAAATTCCCTATCCCAAAGCCACATCTCAGGCCAATTAAATCAGACTTCTGGTGAGGGACTGGACTTTGGTGCACTTTAAAACTCCTCAGGTGTCTCCAGTGTGAAGCCGAGGTAAGAACCACTTCTCTAAGTACATGTATAGGCATGGAAAAAAATCTCAAGGGGTTGCTTTTCCTCAGTAGTAGTTAAATATTTGGAACAAAGAGCTTCAAGGGACAAAAATCTAAAACTTGATTCTGCCTACAAGTGTATTTTTTAAGGAATAATTTTGGATATCAAAGTCAAAGATCTTCTCCTGTGTAACCCACAGTTAAAACCATTAATGGAAACATAAACAATAATGCCACACAGCCAGTTGTACAGACAAAGGGCAAGAAGGGAATTGTGCAGTCTCCCCTCCTAGAAGGTCCTAACACATCCAAGACATCCTCACAGTAGGGAAGTCAACGGAAGACGACCTTTTTCTGTTTCCTGTTCCATGATCAACAATCCAATGCTAGCTAATAGAAGCCAATAGAACTTATTCAGTGGTCGCTTCCAGACAGGACTGGGCCTTCAAGAAGGGAAGGACCCTTCACTCTGTGTTAGGAAATAAAAGCTAGAAGAGAGCCATTGGTATACACAGGCTATGGGGTACTCAGACACTTTTGTACATCCATGAACTGGATGTTCAAACAATCAATGAACTTCTATTCCACTGAAATGTACATGGTTTCTGTGGGTATAGTTCAAGTTAGAGGTCTCCTGCCCATGGAATACAGCACAAAACGTTTCAGTGGCCGCCAAGTTACTGTGTGTGCCAAACTGACCACAATCTAACAGGATAAAAATATGAGCAGATGAAAAGTAATTAACATGTATTATGTACATGTACTAATTTCCCACAGAGGATGTAAACATAATGTACTAATAAACATATACTAATTAAAAAAAGAGAAAGAGGAAGCCAATGCTATCAAATGTTCAACTCCAGAAGAAGAGAATGTAACACATTGCAATAAGGTGAGGGAAAGAGTTTTCAAAACAGCTTCCCAAGAGGGAAAAAAGTCATTTGTGGAAGCTCGGTACCTAAACTCTGCAGATGGCACAGCTAACAAATAAATCAATTAAAGAATGCAGAGTGTGAACAGAAACATAAATGTGAATTAAAACCATACAAACTTCAAGCTAATGTATGAAGTAAGTATTTTAACCACTGACACTAAAATTTTAAATTGAATTCTCAGATGAAACAGAAAGCTGGTATAATTGCCTGAGTAAAGGGTGATTTGAGAACTACAGCTGGTAGGGAGAGAAATAACTGTTGTCTGTATTTTGAATAGACAGTAAAAGCATGACAGATGAATACCAAGGGCTTGCCAAGATGCCAGCAGTCGTCCAGGTGATAAATAACTAGCATTATGCGCAGTCACGCTGGCAGAACTTGAATTGAGCAGTCACAAGTTTTTCTTCCCACAGGCTCATCTCCGTGGAGTTCTACACGTGGCTGTTGCACACTGGCTAGAGCTGGACGAGGTCAGTCGGAGCTCTTTCCTGAAGGCACCTGTGTGTGTTGTGAGGATTTACTGTTTCCCAGACCTTTATTTTTTAATTTTTAGTTTAATGGTACATTTTACATACATATTATAATCACATTTAACATTAAAAATTTGTACCTGTACATGACACATCTTGCTTCTCACTTTTCCTTTTCCTCTGCTCACTCCACGACCCCCAGCCCCTTGTGTACACAAGCTTTATTTCCAGTTTTTTGTTTTTATTATCAAAGTTTCTCTTTCTCTTCATTATTTTCCTCTACACTCCTCTTTACCTTTGCCCTTTGAACATTGTCTTCCTGTTAAACATATCTATCATACATCCTGGGCCTCCTTTACAACTCTATTTTCTCATACTAAAGAAATGATACAACATTTACACATTTGTGTCCTATTTACTTCACTTATGAGTATGTCCTTGAGGTGCATCCATTTGAGTATAAATAACTCACTGACTACAAATGACTACTGGACCTTTCAAGGATTTGGTAAGGAGTGTTTGGTACCAGTGCTGCTTTATTTCTGTACTTGTCCTCAGCACTTTGTGTCTGTGGATTAAGGGGGAGTGAGGGCAGGAAGGGTCTCCTTACTCAGCCAGAGAGCGATGCCATCTCTACTCCAAGAGGTCTTGCCCTCCCCAGCCCTGAAGACTGGACCCGAGTATGAGCCTGGAAACCACCGCCGGAATTCCAGCTCTGCTGCTGCCCTGCTGTGCCCTAAGCAAGTCTTCATCTTGCCTGTGCCTTGATTTTCTCTTCTGTAAAAGGGCAAACAGTTCTCATATGGGTTTTTTAAAAAAAAAATAGCTCTGAGGAAAGCCATATTAACAAAAGATCAATATTTAAGTTTACCAATGGCTCAACCATCATGTCAATTAATAGTCCTTATGCTTCCTTGAATCAAGACATTTTACTTTTTAAATTCGCACAGATTCAAAGACAAAATTTTCATTTGTTTTTTTCTTTCAAAGAAACATTTCTTCTTTTAAAAATCTAACAATAGAAAAATTGTTTTTTCAGGTACAAAGTTTTGAACCCAGGACCTTTTCTCTGCACTCCATTTCCAGCCCATTTTTATGTTTTTTTGTTGAGATGGTGACACTAAGTCCCTAGGTTACTCACTTTGGGGTTAAACTTGTGATTTTCTTGCCTTCACTTTCCAGAGTACTGAGATCAAGGCTGACACCACAACACCCTATTGAGAAAGAATATATTTGAAATCAACACAATTGACATCTTATGAGCAGTTTGGCATCTATAAAATGAAAATGAAAACCAAATCTTTAGAATAAGCTTCTATGCTACAACATGAAGAGAAGTTCAAACTCCTATCTTAAGATCTTACCACAAAGAAACAGTAAGCACAACCACACTTAACATATATTGTCACTAAGTCATGAAAACAGTCACATACTTTATTATTATTCCAATTTACAGATCCAGAATTTCAAGCACATCCTAGAAAGGAAAAAGAAAAAGAACTGAAAACAAGAAATAAATTTTTCCGTGAAGACAGAGTCATAGAGAATCAAAAAAGTCAGATTTTGTATATGTGATTCTATATGCAATAACTACTTTAATCTGCACAACCTGCTGAAATAGGAAATGGAAGCTGTGCGAGGTGAGACCATTTACATAAGCCAAACAGACAGCAAGTAGTGAATGGGTCCCAGTCTCCAGCAATATGGCTGCGGAATGCCCGTTCTTAACCAGTACACTGACTATGGGAGTCAAACATGGTTAGGAAACAAAACTAAAATCTCAATGACTCTGGAAGATGGAGACTTTTCAGAACTCGAACTCCTACCAATGGCTAAACCCTTGTCCCCACCAAAAAAAATAGGAAATGTAGTTTTTATGTAGACTTAGCACAAGACTGGTTCCCAGCAAGCAATACCTGAGAGACACTACGTACCCCTCTGTGTTAATTCCTTTTCTCAGTGCTGAGACCAAACACCTGACACACAAAGCTAAAGGGCAAAGGTTTAATTAGCTCTGAGGTTGTAGAAGCTTCAGTCCATAAGTGACTAGCTCCAAGGTAAAGTGAAACCCAGCAGAGGAGCAAGAGTTCAAAGGTAGCAAAGCAAGCAAGGGAAACAGCAGTCTCACTGCCCGTTTTCCAGACCACTAGGATTAGGGCGATGGCAAACTGACCAGCGTACAGGGTTGCTAGTCACACGCCCTTAATCCCAGAGTCCCACCCAACACTCAGCCAACTCTGAAAAAGCCCTATGACTGCATGGGACTCTGGGGAGACATGCAGACCCAAAGCATAACAACATCCGTCTCCAAACCACCATCACCAACGCCGTTCTCCCTTCCAGCACAGCCGCTGGCCAGCCTTGCCTAAGATCCGGGGCTTCATGGAGCAGAGAGATACATGGTACCTGGCTGGTCTTCCCGGATCTTGTCCTAGAGGGGAATTTCAAACAACTGATCATATCTTCCCCCTTCACAGATCTGAGAAAGACTTTCTGATCAGATCACAGAAAGAAGAGGAAGATAACACCTGAAAACAGAGCTACCAGCACCTTCCCATATAGATCCTACCTTCAGAAATCACTCGTGCTTCCTCACTTTCATCTGTTTTTCCCCTTTTCTAGTTAGATTCTTGCTCAGAAACCACCAGGCAAACTCAAGACATTTCTCTAAGCGAGACCCAATCAAAGCACAAATCAGGATAACACTTTGCTGAGCAGGGTACTCACCATGGGGCCTTGTTAGGTCTGTATTCAGGAAAGCCTGGGCTCCAAGACTCTCAGTGAGGTATGAAAGGCTGTCACATGCTAGGCTTGGTAACAGCACCAAAGGCCAGGGGCAGCTTAGCTTCCCTGAAGTGGCAGAATGCTTTGTTGAGCAACGACAGGGGCTGTGGGGGACTGTCCCACAGCTAACTAGTGATAAGGTCGAGGGCCATACACCTTACAAGACAGATGAGGCATTTTGAACATGACCACAAGAAAACATTTCCTGGAATAAGAATAATTCCTGCTGAGTAATAAGCACTCAATATGAAGGTACTGAGTGAGTAAGAGATCTGTAAGGAAATGGTACAGTATTTAAAAGAAGAGCCTATGTTCATTGACTTCCATGCCATTTACTTCATCTGTTTACATTTCTATCGTTGGATGAGCAGCTTTGCTTCTCCAGGTATTTTCCAGAAAGTTCTGGAAAAGAAGTGTTGAATCTGCCGGTAGGAGTTAACCTGACTCTTGTATTAATGATATTTGGTTTTGAATTTACTCAGAGGCCACAGTCCCCTGACCTCAGTCTATCCTGCTGGTGTGGAGATTGGGACCCAACCACAGCAAGAGCTTGTGTGAAAGCAGCCTCCACAAACAGCTTTACCAGAGCCAGAAATCTGCACCCCAAAGCGTAATGCACTGAGAAGCCGGTGAGCCATCAGTCCCGCCCCCGGACAGTCCCCAGGAGGAAGAGCCGCTTCCTATGCTAGCTGAGAAAGAAGGAAGGGGCCGCAGGGAACTCTGCACAGCTCAGCTTCTTTCTTCCCCTCTGGATTCGGAAGAGGCTGAAGCCTTTTGAGTTCCACTTGACGACAGCCAGGAGGCTGTAAGGACTATTGTTGTCCTGATAAAGGAAGATGATTTTAATAGACAAGTTGATGGCTTTCGAAGAAGCAGAAAAATAAAGCCGATTTCAACAACTAGCGGAGAGTCCATGAGAACAGCTACTTCGGAAGGGACCAAGGAGCGGGAGCACAGCGAGGCAGCTTTGCGAGCCAGCTTGTTTTCTGCACTGGCGGGGGACATGGGCTGCGTCCTATGTTCACCAGAGATCAGGAAGCAACCTGCCCAGAGTAACAGTGAAGGCTGTAGCCGGCCAAAGCTCAGACAACTTGGAAAATGGGACCAGAAAAACCCAAGACCGAGGCTGACACCAATCTGGCAGATGCGGAGTCTTAAACAGAAACTGAAGGGTAAAACTTAAAGTATCCTTATACTATTTGTTCATTCTCTATATTAAAAGGACTGTCTAATAGCTGTGACAAGCTGATATTGTGGCTCATACTTATAATCCCAGCACTTAGCAGGATGAAGCAGGAGGATTTTTATGAGTACAGTTCCAGCCTGGGATGCAGAAAGCTCAAGGCCAGCCTGAAGTATACAGCAAGACCACATAGCACAAACAAACACATAAAAAATGAAAAGCAAAAAATATCTGTGACAATATCGCTACTCAGCAGAAAGCAGTGCTGGATACCCTCAGTTTCTCTTCACACTTATTTGAAATGTACTACATGTCTACTTTGAACAGACAGTACCACAGGTGACCAGAAGAAATTAAAACATGGAATTAGCCCCCCTCTTCTGGGTGGTGTAGCTTCACTTTATAGACGGGAAAGTTTAGTCTCAGAGAATTACATAACATGTATGTAATAGTGCTTTAAACTAAGTAATAACACCTAACAATGGCTTAATGTAGAATTGAACTTGGAAATAGCTTCTTCTGTTAACTGCCAGGCAGAGGAGCAGCCCCAGTGTCCTCTTCCTCTTTTTTTTAATAGCCCAGCTTCTTGGGATAACATAGGAATCTGTCTGCAAATGAGTTATATGAAAACAAAGCTATGTAAATATGTTGAGCCTGATGAAACCTTCTTACTAATTAACCTATATTAGAAAATTAATGTAATAAGATCCCAATGCTGTATTCTCTACCTCTTATATAGCCCTTACCCAAATATGTAATTCTATGCTTGTGCCTACATATGGTATATGTAACCTATGTGCCTTATATCTATAACCACACCTCCTTTCTAGTTTATTTAAGAGGCTCTTGCTTTTGTTCTGGGGAACTGATCACTGTGAAAGGAAATTCCAGGTTAGTCTCAGCCAACAATAAATATTTTGCCTCTAAATTTTTTTGGTGCCTCTCCCATTCTCCTGGACTGGTTTGATTTATTTTTTGCTGCTTCACATGGGGGTTTGTCTGTCAAGGATAATCAATGTTGCTGATCTCTTGATCAGTGATTGAAGCCCTTACAGAACAGATTAAGGGTCTTTCCCTTCTCTCACAAAGAGATAGCATGCTCCAAGAATCTTTTCTGAGCCTCTTTGGAGAACTGGGGACAATATCTTCTCACTGTCACAGGCTCTCTGATCCCAAGAAGGGAGTGAAATGCTTGTGTTTGCAAAATTTGGTCCTGGTGTTAGTCTGAAACTGTCTTTGCATTCCACTGCGTGTGATTAGGCCTGGTCTGGAAGCAAGAGGAGGTAAGAATGGATATGTTTTTGTTTTGGCATGTTTTCCTGGTTTCTGAGAAAATGCAGTATGTGCCTACTCCAAAATGGGTAAAAGGAAAGGCCTGGTCAGCTTTTTTAAAGTAATTCCCTTCAACTGAGTGAATTCCCTTCATGCTGAGTGAATAAGAGAAGCTTGTTTGGTTTAAAATTCGATTGTCTATTTGCCTCTGTGATTTGGAATTGGACTACCACTTTGTAGTGGGTGGGGTTTCCTGGCCCACTGTTTTGTTTCTAGCACTGTGCCGTCCTAGTCCACCATTTTGTTTCTGGGGCAGGGCCTTCTGGCCTACCATTTTATTTCCGTTGGTAGGTTCTCTAGGCCGGCCATTTTGTTTCTGGAGTGAGGCTTCAAGGACCACCATTTTGTTTCTGAGGTAGTGTCTCCAGGCTCACCATTTTGTTTCTGTTGGTGGATCCTCCAGGTCAGCCATTTTGTTTCTGGTGTGGGCCCTTCAGGCCCAGTATTTTGCTTCTGGAGCACAGCATCCAGGCCTACCATTTTGTTTCTGTTGGTAGATCCAACAAACAGCACCACAGGTGACCAGAAGAAATTGAAACATGGAATTAGCCCCCCTCTCCTGGGTGGTGTAGCTTCACCTTATAGACGGGAAAGTTTAGTCTCAGAGAAATTATATAGCATGTATGTAATAGTGCTTTAAACTAAGTAATAACACCTAACAATGGCTTAATGTAGAATTGAACTGGTAAACAGCACCATAGTATTTTGCTTCTGGAGCTGAGCATCCAGGCCCACCATTTTGTTTCTGATCATGGATACTCTTGGCCATCCATTTTGTTTCTGGGGCGAGATCTCCAGGCCCACCATTTTAATTCTGGAATAAGACCTTCTGGTCTACCATTTTGTTTCTGATAGTAGATCCTCTGGACTGGCCAGATTGTTTTGGGGGTAGGGCTTCCAGGCCCACCATTCTGCTTCTGGAGCAGGATCTTCTAACCCACCATTTTGTTTGTAGGACTGGGGCTTCTTGGCCCACCATTTGGTTTCTCATACTGGGGCCTTCTGGTCCATGATTTTGTTTTTTGGGGGGCTAATTGCTTTGAAAGAAATTTAAGGTTAGTTTTAGTCAGCAAAATATTTTGCCCCTCCAAAATTCATGAGTGCATCTTCCACTTTCCTGAACTGGTTTATTTTCTGCTGCTTCAGAATTATTTCATTTTTTCCCCTGTAACAAGCAGTCCTTAAATCTAGGTCCCAAGCTGAGATCAGCAGCTTCCTGATGGCCCAAAATACCCTGGCTTCACCCTTCCTTACATATCTCCCTCCTTACCATTTTGGCTGTTAGTCTACCTACTTCAGTTTCATGGTGGTATGAAGACTGCATAGCTTGGGACGTCACTTACTTATACCACTGAGCCCATAGACAAAATAAAGGAGAAAAGGAGTTTATGTTTTTGAAGCATCTCTTTTCATCAGGAAAGAAAATGTTACCCAGGAGCCCCTGGAATTCTCCTTTTATCTGATTTGGCAGAAATGGATCATATGGTTACTGTTTTAATCACTTCCCCATTGCTGAAATACAAACCCAACACCTATCACTTGAAGAAGAGGTGGGTTTTGACTTACATTTTCAGATCATAGTCAGCTAGAAGGGCATCATGGAAGCGTCAGGGACAGGAAGTCTGCTCACATCCAGCAACCAGGAAGTAGAGAAGGAAGGAACCAGGAATGGAAAGGCACCCTTTCAAGCAACAACCCCAGTGATATACTTCTTCTGACTAGACCCAGTTCCTATCAGCAAGTCAGACAGCACAGCCCATGACCGACCACTTTCACACACTGGAGACTGTGAGGGACGTCACACCATAACAACTGCTTAATGCTATAAATGATGTTGGGCAAATGGGCATTTTAGCATTGCCAGAAGGAACAGAGAAGGGAGGGAGAGAAATAGCAACAGAGCCAAAACCCACAGGGTCTGGTACACTCATAAAAGTTAGAATTTGACAGTGAAGGTTCTTATTCTAAGAAGCATCCATGTCTTGGCCCACAGCTTGAGAACAAAGTAAGGATGTCCTTCCTCACCAGGAGCAAGTGAGACAGCCCGAGGTGGAAGGGTGCCAGGAAGACTATGGATGGCTGGGAACTGGGGTGCTCTCTTCAGATGGGGACTTCCTCCTTTTCCTGAGAGTCACTTGAATTTGAAGTCCAAGGGAAACTGAGGAATCAGCTCTTTGGAGAACAGAAAGGCATTCAGGCATTGCCTGGGCTGATCCCACACTTCCTGAGGTCTGAGGAAGGTAAAGATCAGTATCGATTAGGGTTCACTACAGGAACAGACTTAAGCTATATAGACGGCTATAGCAGGGATTTATTAAGTAGGCTTCAATGGCCACATGCAGAATCAGAGTTGGAAGAATGAAAAGTGGCCAGAGTATCTGGTCAAAGGTCTAAGGGTAAGAGCTCACTACAGAGTCCAGTGGAAGATCATGTCAAAATTCCAAAGATCTGCACTGGAAGTCTATGCTGGAAAGTTGAAAGGGCTCCATACAAATGCCCACAGATAATAGTGAAGACTGGAGTCCATCTGAAGAAGAAAAAAGAAAGATTTCTTTCCTTCATTCATTCTCTCCAGGCTATGAGCCTATTGGCTGGTGCCATCCACATCCAGGTTAGTTGTCCCTCCTACCTGTAAATTATCCACAGACACACTCAGCACTTTCTTAATCTGCTAGTTGATTCCTGGTCAAGTCAAGCTGAGTCACAATTGATGACCACAAGTTCTGAGGAGTATCTTGTGCCTGGCTTCATCAACCATGCGGAGGGATGAAGGCATTTGACAAGTCTTTCAATGACCTTCAGTCCCGAACCTATTGCCATGTGCAAAATTCCTTCAGTTTAGTTCAACTGTGGTGATTATTGGCTTCACCCCAAGTGATCCACATGTGTTATCATCCCATTTTTTTGTGTACCATTAGTGGCACTTATCAGTTTTGGTGTAGAAATTATTTCCAATAATTATAAAGTAGTATTGGAATTATTTGCAACATTTCAATCTACTAATGTACATATAAACATATAGATGATGTGCATTTAAGTTATTTTCACAGCAGTAGATCTATAGGAGCCCCAAGAAATAAAGCATCACATATAGATGTTTTTGTATCTGTAAATACACACACACACACACACACACACACACACACACACACCCTGTCTCCTGAATACACAGTTTTGAAATGAAGAAAAGAGAGAAGTCTGATCCTTACTCTCAAAGTTTCCTATGGGAGGAAGCAATAGGACCAACACTCTAGCCTTTCCCTAACCTGCACCTTGACACTGAACACATTGTATCATCCCATACTGCCTTTTTTTTTTACTTGAGCCTGAAGATAAAAATACCTACTCTGCACCATTGGTAGAGGATTTGGAAATAAAGTTACTGAGACACCTAACACAATGCTTACCCAGACCTACCAACACTTTAAAATACTCTACATACTGAAGCAGCACAGGAGAGCTTTAGTTTTGTTAACAAGGTTCACTTTCACTACAATCAGGTGTCAGTCCTGACTTCTTAAGGCTTTTTAGGAATCTTAAAGTTGACATCAAGTGGATGTCTTTGGTATTCCCACTGCCCATGAAGTTTTTGTGGACAATCAGCTTATTATGTTTGTGATGGGCATTTGATTCTTCATGTCTGTAATCACCTCTCATAAAGAAGACTCATAGGCAGATGTTGTTAATGATCCCCAACTTCAGTCACCACCCCCCCCAGAAGCCAGGAATTTACCTTTGACATTTGTCTCTAACCAACAGGAGGCTTTTTCCTCCGTTTCAGTCCCTCCATCCCTGCAGAGAAACAGTGCTGACTTGATTAGCCAAAGGGCAGGAGAGTTTTCCAGTGTTTGGAATTCTTTGTTTCCACTTCCTCTGGGGCTACTTAGTGCTTTTTAATTCTTTAGAGAAGTGAGTTTTGTGGCTTTCATTAAGGTCCAAGAAAAGAAGCAAAGTAAATCAACTTGAGTTGACTCTGGAACAAGGTTCTCAGAATTTGGTCCATGTACTGGCATCATCATCCCTAACAGGAAGCTTATTAGGAACAGCAAATGTCGAGCCATGCCCCAGAGGACCCTGAGCCTGTAGCTGAGTTTTAACAAGATCCTCTGAGAATTCATACAAACATTAAGATTGGAAAGGCCCATCAGAGTTCGGAAGTCACCAGACAAAACGGTTTTCTATCTAATCCACCCTAACCACCTGGATCACAATGCTAAGACTATATAAATTTCTTCTTGGCTTCTGCCTAGCATTGCTATTGCTCCTCGCTCTAACATTTCCCTCTGGATTCACTTTGTGAGAGGTTCCCTTGGGATCAGCTGGAGCTCTGAAGAGCCCATTCTGATTCTTTTCCCAACTTCACATCCAGAGACATCCTGCTGGTAGCAATGAGTTGGCCACACTGGAGGCATTTACACCAAGGGAACAGGAAAACAGTACAGATCCGAGCACTTTCCCTGGAGAATAGCCTACGGCCCACCTGGTCAAAACCATCTGCTTTGGCTCTCTAGTTACACAGTGCTACACAACTGTCCAAGCTGACAGTCACCTCCACGTGCTCTGATTCTCCTCGCAACAGATAAAGAGCACCCTCTCACTGACCTACCACAGCTCTACAATTGTGATGTTACAAGAGGAATCCTCTGAGGTCTCTATTTGCAACACACTTATAAGATTGTATCAGACTTGGGATTCTGCATTTTTAAATGCACTCCAAGGAAAAGCAATGTAGGTGGGCCTTGAAAATCACTCAAATCCAGCACACACCATTTGAGAAGAAGCTCTCAAACTCTGACAGGGAGCCCTGAACACCCCTTCAGCTTCACCATGGCTCAACCCTCAATGACTGCCTCTCAGAGAATAAAACTCTATG
Organism: Petromus typicus; assembly: GCA_004026965.1. Lineage (NCBI taxonomy): Eukaryota > Metazoa > Chordata > Mammalia > Rodentia > Petromuridae > Petromus > Petromus typicus. The sequence goes on from PVIR01005783.1 coordinate 15,067, forward strand.
AATCAAATGCCAGCTCTGAGCTCAGAAGTGCAGCTCCCAGATGCCAAGCCAAGGGCAGCTGCCTGCTCAGAGAGCAGCAACCAGTTGTAAGCATGGTGATTTCCAAGCCCTCGGGGTCTCTGTGGGAAAACTGAGACCCTGCTGGAAAGCTGCAGACTGCCAGCCTCCCTAGGATGTCGTCTCCAGCAAAGCTCACACGGCATCCACAGAGCCTGTGGCTCTGGTCTCCTGAGTACAAGTACATCGTTATTATTCTAATGCATTTGGGAAATTACATAGCCCCTAATAATACCCCATGAAAGGAGCGCACAAACAGACACACAGGGAGCAGTGACTTGTGATGGGCCTTTTGAAAGACCTGATGACTAAGTCAGCTCAGCTGTGATTAGCTGATTGAATTCGATAGACTTAGTGTTCCCCACTGAAGAAAAAGCAGGAAATTTTTCTTTAAAATGTGTATTCCGAGCTTCTGCAATACAAAAAAAGAAGTTCTGACATCACTGGGCATGCCTTCTGTGGGGCTTCAGACCACCACTGAGAAATGGTAGCTGTTTTTAAAGAGCTCAGAATTTTCCAGCCTGTAGTAGTTTATATCTCTCTCTTTTGTTTTCCTAACTGGCCTTGTCTGTGGAGGTTCCGAGTCTGCAACCTCTGCTGAGCTTTATTTCCTTCTCTGGTTGTCTTCCCCTTTCCTTCCAAGCACCTATGCCACTACAACATAAAGAATTTAGAAATTCTTCTTCTTGTTAATAATAGGCCTAAGCCTAGGGCTTCACTATCACGTGCTATCAGTATCGACCTAAAGTTAGAGGAGGATGAAATCCGAAGCGGAACTCTGTGCACATCAACTTGGCCATGAATCACCTAGGACCTCATGAAAACCTGAACGTTGACTCCATAAGGCTGAGGTGGCCTTACCCTGTGTCACTAGCAAATCTCCTAGAGACCCCTGTCTTGCTGGCTGCGTGATCCACGTTGTGAGTGGTAAAAGTATAAAAGTTTCTGTCCCCAGAATTCTGCTTCAAGTTCTATGAGGAACATTCTTTAAACCGTTTGCCTCAAGGGTGAGTATTTATTAGCAAAGAGACAAAAATAGTCATACAATTTCTCTATAGGCTGGAGGAAATCCAAAAATTTTCCACTTTAATTATAACCGTGCCTTTACATAGGCCAAAAAATGACTATGTTCTTCAGAGATACTATCAACTTTAGAGAATGAGTCAAGCAATCTCAGATCCAGTTGCTAGATTTAAAAAAGTTTCAGAGTGAAGCTTGAGGTGCCATGGGGAGGAATTCAGAGTGCTGGCTTCCCGGGGCCCAGTTCTCTAAGCAAGTGCAGAATTGCTGCTATCATATTTATAATACTGTGGCTAATCTGCATATTATGAAAGCCAACAATTGAATTCATAAAATCTTATTTATGAAAACATGCTAATATCTGAACCTCTAGTCAACTAAAGATAAAGATAGCTGGATGCTTGTAGTAATCGTTTCCAAAGTTCGGCCTTTTGATGACATGCTTGCGAGCTACCTCTGCAGCATGTAAACAGATGAGAGCAGCCAGCGTGTGCATTTTATCATAGTGTCTTTGGAGATATATTTAAAATTAAATTACAGATCACATGTAAGACTCACAAAAGAAGTAAGTGATTCAAACTGGATTCTTCCTCTGATCTGAGGGATCAGTTCTACATATGAACACTGTTAGTGTGAAGGAGGCAAAAAGGAAGAGCCCTTTCCTGTGACGTGCAGTTGTCCACTATCACTTCCGAAGTGGTTCTCAAGATCCCCTCACCCAGAGCCCTAACATCCTTGGCACATGTGCTTTTCAAGGTCATTTCTGTCTGTGCCTTTTGCATTGTGTCTCCAGCACAACATAATCTCATGTCACTTCAGAAGAAGCAGAAACAGGAAGCAAGGGGCAGAAGCAAGCCTGGAGGTTACACAGTGAGCTAGCTGCGAAGCGTAGCTCTGATGCCCTCTTGTCAGACCTCCCACTTCTCCGCAGAGCAAACACATAAGCCATGTCCAAAGAGGGGAGTTCTGGAGGAGGCAGGAAGTGGTGGTGGGCAAAGCAAAACCAGAACTATTCCTGCTGCCCAGGCTCTCTTTGTCCCTGAGTAGCTTCCAATAGTCACATTGAACAATATAGTAACTTGACCCAAAGTCACTTTTCTATCACCCATTTAAGGTCTTGGATATTGAGACCTTGAGGAGATAAGCAACTTGACCAAGTCCTCATAGTTAGAAGGGCAGAATTTAAACTGATTTTCTTGAGGGTGAGATCTCAGAACACGGACCCCTAGGAGGTGCTGTGGAGGGGTCCATGTGTGTGCTGAGGCTGAGGCCACTCGTAAGAGCTCAGCGGGACACTCGGAACCTGACTCCCAACATGGCTATGGCTGGGGCACTTGATCCTGTACTATTCTGTGTATTATGTGTGTTTTATAGTTTGTGCCTGGAGCCCTTGAAGGGTGTGTTAGGACCCCAGTCTGATGTTCCCTGGACACCGTAGAAAAGTAACTTTGCACTGTCCCAGAGTCTCAACCTTGACCCCTGTCTCACCTTGGAGCCAAGTAGAGCCTTTGAGCCCATGATCCAAATTAAATCTTTCCTCCTTGAGGCTGACTTGCTCAGGTATTTGGTCACAGGAGCAGAGAGCCGACACAGTATTTACACTGGATACTTCTGAGTTCCTCACTATTTTCTCTTACTTTATGAATGCAGAAATCTAAGTATATCTGAGCTCCACGCACCAACAAAATCCAGGATTCAGTGCCAAGAGCATGGGACGTGTCCATACTTCAGAGACTGCTGCCCAAACCCGGTTTCCCCATTCAGGATTAAGAACAAGGATAGAAGAAGCAACCATTATGAGGGTTCATGTGGTTAAGGCCCAGAAGCCCCAAGACCACGTGGACTGTAACACCTCCAGGGCTCCTCCACATCAGTCGTAACACAGGGAGGATGCTGGGGTGTGAAAGGCAAAGTCATTTTATATCAGCAATCCAGAAACACATTTTTACAACAGGAGCACGATAAGGAGGAAAAGACTGAGAAGCTGCTTAGTCGGTCAGCCCATGAGTATCACATAGGACAGAGAGTTTGCTGGCCTCTTACACTTTAGAAGGCTCCGGCAAAGCGTTTCCTTTATAAAATCATCACCCGAGCTCTGGAGGCTGTTTCACCTCCAGTCATGGGTTGTGATGATGTATTTCAGTCGCCTGTCACTGACATACAGATTAGCGGCTCTGACCACCTCTGGGAAATGCCAGGGTGGTTTTCCAGGCCAGCTCCTGGGCTCCTGCCTCTTTTTTCTATTGTCAGCTGTAACAAAATTGGTCTCTATATTTACTGCTTCTAATTGGTCCTCTTAGGCTTCCTCAAATGAACCCCTGCTTAATTTGAATTCTCCATGTCATAGCTCTCTTCTCTGTCCACCCTCCTGGCATGCAGGGATGGCCAGGTGGTTGTCCCCTTGTGCTTTACAGCAGGTCCTGTCATGGAGGAAGCTGAAGGACTGTAAGCACACCTCTTCTGTCCTCAACTTCTCAGTACTGCAGGCTGTTCCTCAGGAAGCATTTGAAACCAAATCCACTGGCTTCCACTTTAGAGAACATGATGCTATTAAAACATACATGGAGAGGGCCCAGTCATCTTCCCCAACACTCTACGTCAAGCCTTGCATACTTAACTTATCTCCTGGTTTGTGTTCCTCAGAAGTAGGAATGGGTTCCTCTTGGCCTATCGTATTCTTTGGGCAGTTTGCTTGGTTTGTTGGTTTCCTCTGATTCTCTTGATTCTCACAATTCAAGGAGGTCAATTTTCCACATAAGTGGGACAAATATTTAAGAAAATTGAGGCCTCAAGAGTTTAGGCTGTCACCTAAGAATATAGACAAAATAACGGTTTGACTTGGAGCCCAAACTCATGACCACTCCCCTGCGTAATCCTCGCTGTCCTGACTTAGCACCTGGCACAACACAGGCCTCCGGGCCACATGTCCTGACTCTCTGGCTCCCTTTCTCAAGTGCTTCAGACTTCGTCTAACTTCCATGACTTGAAAATCTCAAAACTGGCTACAAATCCAGGGAAGAGGGCCTTTCTTTCTTTATTTTCAAAGCAGGACACTAGTATAATCAATAGCAGATTTCTTAAGAATTCCTCACCAGTGTTGCATTAAACTGGAGAGTGTCAAGGACCTCTGTGTAGTTCCCAGCCTCTCTTCTCCCTAGTGAGATGCCTTAGAGATGGAAATGCCTTGTTTTGGATTCTGAACAAAAGAGGCTGTTCTTCAGTGTCTTTTCCCCCAAACATCCCCAGGAGTTGGACTTGCCTGGGGCCCTGATAGGGATCCCTGGGTGGCCCTTAGGAGGTGGTGGTGGGAACCTGAGGTAGAGGAGGCAACTCTGAGGAAGGTAGCAGAGACAAGAAAATGCATCAGAAGGGGGCTCTTATCAACCTTGATTTTGAACTGCTCTTCCATTTTGTTCCTGGGGTGAATTTTCAGGTTTGGGTGAGAGTATAACAGTGCCTGTGTCCCTATCTATTCCGAGAGCCATAGACCCTTGTCTCGTTCAGTTCTGCCTACTGAGGCTGCAGGATGACCAAGCCTTTCTGTTGACTTCCTCAATACTAAATGTGCACTGATGTCTTCCTCCTGGTAAAGGCAACTCTCATAGCGACGTTATTTTTGCAACAGGAAGAGTCAGAAATTTTGCAAAAGTGACACAAATTCACCTTTAACTTTGTTCAAGGGGATTCATTTTTTTTTTCCTTCTTTCATTAAAAACATGGGTTTGAGGAGTTTGGAAAATTTTTAATCTCAGTGGTTTCTGAAGCATGCTGAGAGTTCCTGGACTTGACCCCTCCATGTAACCATAAATATGCATCCTGCTTATTAAAACATTGGGTGTGTGTGTGCCTCAGAAGTACTCAGGTGTCAAGCTCTGGAGAGGGAAGTCTTCCCAGTTACCTTACACCCCAACTCCCCGACTCCTTTCTTAGAACCTTCTGAGCAATGGCAGTAGCTCTTTTCTCCATAGCTTAAGGATCTCTTCTCATGATCTGCCCTATTTTCTTCATAAGGCTGATCCCCATAATGACTCAGATGGGTCAGGGGAAGTTTCTGTTTCAAGGACTCCGGGCATTGTGCTGGGTTTCTTGGCCAAGTAAGAAATTGTTTCTTGGTGCTAGAAACCTTTTAAAAATTTACTCGCACTGTTCATTTGTATTTAGTTCAATAGAACTTTGACATGTGTAGGGATATAATGAAAGGACTTTAAGGATTTCCAAATCTAAAAAGATCATCTAATTTAGCTTTTTGCTGAAGAGACTCAGTAAGTGTAATGGGATATTCAATTAACAGCTTTAGATTTTTTCTAAATGAAGTACACTCTACTTTTTAAAACTTACCCTAGACTTGGGCCAGAGATTTAGCTCAGTGGTTCTGGCGCCTGTCTTGCAAGCGCAAGGGCCCAGGTTCAATCCCTGGTAACCATATACCATACTGGGTGTGGAGACTCAACCCAGCAGCAAAGTACCACATACCACAGTGCTGGGAGTGGTGGCTCACACCTGTAATCCCAGCACTCGGGAGGCAGAGGCGGGAGGATTGCTGTGATGTGAGTTTGAGGCTGAGCTCAGGGCCAGCCTGAACCACAAAGTGAGATCCTGTCTCAAAAAAACAAACAAACAAAAAACAAAAACAAAAACAAAAACAAAATAAACTTACCCCAGACTTTTGCTTTCTGGACAAGAACTGATCATCAGCTGCACAGACTTATTCAATAAGGGCATGAAAGTGTTTAAATTGCTTTTAAAAGCAATTTATCAATGCTCTTCATTTTTTAAAATTAATTTTGATTTTTATCATAACAGTACATAAACATTATTGAAAAGTCAAGCATTAGTGAAAGGTTTATAATAGAAAACAGAAGCTATGGGTTCCAGGATAACCACTTTTGACTCTTAATTATTTCTTCTATAATAGCTCTATAATTTTATAATGTCTATAGTCTCCCATTTCTTCAAGTATCAGTTTGCAACACTAGTCACTTTCAATTTGTTAAATGAAGCCGTTCACCTCCCATACTGGAACACTTACATGCCCATAGTCCTCTGCTTCAAAAACATTTCAGTTAATGTTAGGTTACATAGTCCTGGGTGTTTGTATTTAATGACAACATGAATGAATGCTGTTCTCATCGAGATTCTTCATAGCAATTCTTGTCAAATAGAAATGTTCTGGTGTATTCTCGTCCATCATATGCACCAAATCTGTGGCTCTTCTCCAAAGTCATAATGACCATGAGAGTTCCATGGTGTGGTTCTGTTATGCTTGTTTCTCTCCCTGGGATTAAATTTCTTTGAGCAATAAATTTTCTTTTTAAAATTTTTTTTAAGGTTTTTTGAGACAGGGTCTCACTTTGTGGTTCAGGCTGGCCCTGAGCTCAGCCTCAAACTCACATCACAGCAATCCTCCTGCCTCTGCCTCCCAAGTGCTGGGATTACAAGTGTGAGCCACCATGCCTGGCACTGTGGTATGTGATACTGATTGCTGCGGGGGTGAGTCTCCATGTCCAGTATTGTTATGTGGTTTCCAGGGATTGAACCTAGGTCCTTGCGCTTGCAAGACAGACTCCAGAACCACTGAGCTATATCCCCCGCCCTGAACAATAAATTTTCATGTATGTGTGTGTTTAAAGGTAGGTAGGAGAGAAAATACATTCACATCCATCTGCTGATGAATAGATGAGGAAAATGGCTACATATACACAGCAGAGTACTATAGTCCTGTCATTTACCATAGAATGGTTAATACTGGAGGTCACTACATTGAGTAAGTAAATCAGATGTGGAAGGAGGAGTAGCACATGATATCACTCATGTAGGGAGCCTGAAACTCATTCCTCAGGAGTTGAGAGTAGAATGGTGGGCATCAGAGGCTAAAGGGGGCAGGGAGGGAGGCAGGGAGGAAGGGGTACAATGGGCACTAAGTCACAGCTAGACAGGAAGAAGGTTTGGGGGCTGCTATTACACAATAGGCCGAGTACAAGTAACAACTAAGTACCACGATTTCTAAAACCTGGTAGAAAAGATTTACAAATAGTAAACATTGGAGAAATACATATGTTTCATGTAATCTAAGCCTTACACAATGTGAACATGGAGGGAAATGTCAGAAAGTACTCCCATTAAATATGTAACATGTGAGGTTTTAATGTACAAGTAAAATAAAAAAACATTTAAAGAAAAAATATAAGAGGTGAAAATGAAGATTTAGTGTTGCAGATATATGACACAGCATTTTCTATCAACTTCCAGTTTTTAGCTCATGCCTCTCTCTCACGACCCAGATTACTAATTGGACCCAATTACTAATTGTATCTGTAGACAACAAGACTGTAGAGCCCTCTGCTCACATATCTATTCCTCCTCCACAGCCCTGTGTCTGTCTTCCAAAACATCTTGATTTTTTAGTGCTCTTGATATCCTTTGCCTCCCATTGACTCTTTAGTTTTCTTGATTCTTATGAATTTGTACTTTAAAAATTCCCTGACTTGGTTTTAATGACACCTGGAGCAGGACAGGAAGTTCGTGTCTTTGCAGAATCATTGACATGCGATTAAGTCCTCGAGCTTTTTTTACACTACCATTCCAAGCTCTACAAATAGCACATACTTCATAACTTGTTTGTAAATAAAATAAAATTAAATTAAAATAACTACTTAGCTTAAGAGTTGCTTTTCTTTTCCAACCAAACTTCAGTGTTTCAGGCTTGCTGAATTAGCAGTTAAACTGACTTTGTAGATAACTTGCAGGAAAAAAATCCAAATTTGTGCCTCTGCAAAAAGATAGATCATCATATTACAGTTCTAAGGGTTTTATGAGTGGGTTGTTCCCCAAATATCACTTTGTAGGTCCAGATCAGAAGTGGAGAGGCCCTGGCAAAGCCTGACTGGGGCTTTTGGTACATACAATGCACAACTACATATGGCTGCCCTAGATCCTCCTGATCAAAGGCTACCTAATTAAACAAGGAAGGTGCTGTAGCTCCTCATAGCTGTGGTACAGGAAATCTCCCTTTAAAGCACAAGGCATTTGTGAGCTACCCCAGGCTGCCAGCTTTGTCTCCTTGGCTTGTCACCTTGCCTTTGGGCATTTTTCCTGATTGCTGTTCACCTGGAATGTGCTCTTGCCAAACGGGACTACATTTGCTTTCTACACTGATCTTCCTCTGCCAAACAAGGATGCAGCTGCAGTCAATAAAAGAGTGGTTCCAATTTCAGATGCAGCACAGCCTTCCAGATGAGGAGGGGCTTTGAAATCCAAGTCCCAAGGGAAAATTTAGAGGTCTTAGTTAGGGACAAAGCCCTTATGTCATCTAGCCATCAGAGGTTCCCCCTTCTTCCAGGTCCCAGGATTACATGTGGACGTGGACAGCAGTGGTAGAAAAGTGAGCACAAGAGCCCACAACTATCCAAGGTATGTTTTGGAAAATCATGATCTTGGCTTACAACTACTACACTACTATTATAATGAATCTTTTCTGTTTGTTCTAATGAATATTCTTTCTTCTTGCAAAAAGAAACAGGAATCATTTCTAGTTATAGCTGTCAAAAATAGAGATGATGCACATGGGCCAGTAGTGAGGCCGAGAAGAGCTTTAATGCAGACACCACCGGGAGATGTTATCTCTTGGGAAAAAAGCTGCAGAGAGACATCTTCATGCTAAAGTAGCCAAAACTTGATTGTATTTTCCAGAACATCCATTGCAAAGAGCTTTGACCAATAAGGATTATTTCCTCTGACATGATTGAATTTTAAGCCTTGTGCTTACATCACTAATATCACATTTTGATAAAAAAGATGCCTTCCTTCATAATAGTTCCAGTTGCCGGGTCCCTGCATACAGATGGTGGATTATTATACCATCACATTAACTATTCAGACTGAGTCAGTGACAGATTGATGAGGTGCCTGATTTTGCATAGACAACACACCACAATGAACTTGCTGCTCCTGTGCAAGCAAGGGAGTCTGTTCTTTTGTTTATCAACATTAGGTCATTCAGAAGTACAATAACAAGGGCTCCATTTTAAAATGTGTTTAGTAGCTCCTGAGACAGCCTGGAAATTAACTGGTCAATTACACATACAGCCTGGATGTCTGTCTAATTGACAATGACTATATTTTGATACTATATCTGCTTAGGAGATTATCTACAAATTGCTTTACGCAATGGATGGTTCCAAATTGTTCCACAGACATCTGCTTTTGTGGGCCACAGCCATACTATTTATAATGACGGTTTTATCATTAACTGAAACCATGGCTTCACATTATTCTGAAGTTTTAACTTCCTTAGAATTACTTGGAGGAACACTGAACGTTTCTAGGATGAACAGTTTATGAAATGCATCTTTCTACTCACTCACCCAAAACCACATCACTATCCTTGCCATAGATGTGTATGAGTTTCCCACATGGTTCATTTGAACTGACCGTGGAGTTGCAAAGAACTGTGGTCCTCATCTGGTTAGAGCCAGGAAATGCAAGGCTTATTGTAAAACTCTTCTTCATGAAATCAGCATGCATTTGTTTAACAGTCAAATTAGGTCCCAGAGAAAACTACTAGACAGATTCCTACAATAGATATTTCACAGAACATCTGATCAGTCCTTAAAACTATGCAGGACAACAACATCAAGAAGAATCTCAAAAATTGTCACTGCCCAGAGAGGCCCAGGGAGATACGATGTCTCAATGAAAAGCAATATCCTACATGGAATTGTGGGATAAAATGGAATTAAATTAACGCAATAAATTATGGAAATATAATGATTAATGATGTAAAGCTTTGGATTATCCAATTTTACAAATGTATTCTACTAATTTAAGATATTAACAATAAGAGAAACTAGGTTCAGGTTAGATGTATTACCTTCGCAGGTTCACTTAAATCTAAAACTGTTCAAAATGTAAATTAATAACTTAAATACAAATTTAAAAAGAGATCACATCTAGAGATATTTTCCAACTTGCTTCAAAGAAGGACGCTGATCTTTGGGTTAAAAAATTTGTCATCTTCTAATTTAATCTTTATGCCTTGCTTGAGAATGCAATATAATTTTGAAGCATTTGCATAAGTTAATTTCTCTGAAGCTGCCTCCTTTTCTGTTCCCTGTGAAGTGGGAATCATGATGGTGACCTTGTCGCCACTTCCATGCTATCCGATGGGATGGGGTTTGAAAATGCTGTCACGGTGCCTGCAAACAGGGGTTGTTCACTGAAACAACAGCTGCTATCAATATTAAGAAAAGATATTTGAATTTTCCCATTGTGCAGCTCTGGCTTTAGGGGAAGAAGATCTTCAAGGGCAGTGTTCAATTTTCTTGCCAACAGAGATTCAGGGTTCCCAGGGCTGTTGAAAGCATGAGGTTGCAACATGTGGTCTCTGAACGAGGATAGCAGGAAGGGTTTCCAGGAAGGGAGGCAGGTTGCTGGATGTAAGTTTCTCTGAATTGGAATGAGGGCAATGGCCTAAAGCTGCTCATAGATTAGTCACAGATTATTACTTAAGTGTACTGACATGTCCCTGAGGGATTGAGCAGTGGGGGCAGAAGGCAGAGAGAAGTCGGTAAATAAGACTGCCCTTGTCTGATCTCTGTGATGCACATCCTTCCCTACCAGGGTCTACGCATCATGGCGCACCATTTACATACTTGTTACTATGACGGGTCATTGATTTTCACATTCAGTTTGATGCTTGCCTTGTGGTTTGTGACTTGAAAATCTATTCTATACAAGGAAAGCTCCAAATGGCCAGCAAACATAACAAATCTTGAACTCCAACTACCCAGAAAACAGCCTCTGAGATTGATGAGTCAAGATCCAAGGGCATTTTGTCTTGTGTTTCTTTAGCTCTGTGAAACATCGTCTCTATTAAAGGAAAACAGAATATAGCTTCTACTTCTCTAACCAACTGATAACCATAAGTCCTCCCTGAACAAACCTGTCTTTCATTAGAAGTCTCAGAAGGGACAAACTCACTCTAATGTACCTATTAAATAAAGATGAGTGCTCATTTGGGTTAGAATTTACCTTTCATGATTGGCTTACTGCATATCCAGTGGTTGTGTTACATTACTGCCCATGTGAAAATCAGTTGCTGGGAGCATTTATTTCAAAGAATAGGTCCAAACCAACATGTATCTGACAGTCTTCTGGTACTTATTTTTGGATTGTTGACAGGTAGAAGCTCAGTAATTGGCTACCCAAAGATAATACCCTCACTGGAGGGCACAGAACATAGTGAGGAACTGTGTTTGTTAATCTTCCAGTTAGGTTCTTCACTGCAAAACCATTACAGGAAAAGAAGCAACCTTTACAAACAGGCAACAAAGAAAACCAGTGTGTTCTTTTTGAAAAAATGAATTCAAAATCCACAAAATATGAGAATATCACAAAATAAAGGTATTTCTTTTGAGTAAATTAGAAGGCAGGTAATTCCCTCAGAACACAGTCACCGTAGTGCTAAAAGATAGCCTCTGTGCCTCACTTAGGATGTGCTAGAGGCCCTGTACTTGGGGACCATTCAGAACAGTCACCAGTCAGAATGACGACAGAATATCTCCTGAAAAGATTCCCAGTTTCCAGCCTGGGTCTGATTAGTTTTAGACATTATCCATTCAGAGAAACCCCATCACAGTGGATGAGGCCATGTTACTTGTTGGGTGTTTGCTTAAAGACATGAAAGGAAAGAGAAATTTATTTGTACAAGGGAGATTTCAAACATATTTCTTGGAGTGAAATATACCTGCTATTAGAAGGGATGACTTTTTTTCTCTTTTGAACTCTCTGTAGATCACCTTCTCCCTCGGCTTTGAGAAAAGAATCAGAAAGGAAAGGATAATAATTACTAGGTTTTCTCAGTAAGTACCAGCTTGATAGTTTCCTAGAGCCTGAGGCCTATGGCCACATTCTCAAACTTTCCGCATCTGCTTGTTCATCCTCCAAATAGGTATAGATACGATTACATGATAACTGCATTCAATGCCTTTGGCTGGGAATTTGCTGCTGCTCTTGTCATTAATGTTCAAGCTATAGAAGATGGTTAGTTTGCTCCACTGCAGTTCCAGCCTTATGAAGGGGACAGAAGGAGAAAACGTGATTTAGTGAGATGCTGAGGATGATGGCGAGCTCGCCTCCAAAATATTCCCCTCACCAAATGGCAGCAGGAAACACTCCAGGCTTCAGCATTCCCTGATCCCCTAAACCCAGCCATCGATTCAGGGACAGAACCACAGCCTGTTGCTCCAGGGAAAATAGCCAGTTCCTAAGACAGAGGCTTCATCTGTCTTGGCCACTGATCTGCCTTCTGTCACTTCTTTGAAGAATGTTAAACAAAACTGAGACTTAACAGGAAAGATGTGTCTCCTTTTCATTGGGGTTTTTGCATTGAACACAAATCCTGATTTCCACTTGCTTCATGTTACCCTATGGAAGGACAGCTTGCTTGAGCATGAAAACAACCCCAGGACAAAAGACATAAGGAAAAAGTGATGGTTACTCAAGATCTCTCAGCACAGCTAATACCCAAAGAGAACAAATAAGTCTTTTATTTTTTAACTACAGGTGACAATAAAATCATTATCTTTGTTCTCAGCCTTGTTCTTTTCAATCAGGGAGAGTAGAGTTAATAATTTGCACATCACAGACTTCTAACTTTTACTGTCCTCACCCTTGGGTCCTCTTAGACACCAGGTTAGACTGAGTTGAGTCAGAAGAGAGGATGTGGTCCCGGGTGCAATGGGGGTAGGACATAGAAGAGCAAATGGGACTCTCTAGTGTCCCTACTTCACATGGAGTTATGATACTCCACTTGGAGAAACCTGAAGAAGGGGAGACTCACTCCTGGAATGCCACCTTTTCAGATAATTAGTCCTACGTGAAGAGAACAAGGACCACAAGTCTTGCTAATTAATCTCACCACACCAAACAGTCTTTGCACCACACAATTTTCATTCCAATCCCTGCAACACTGACATATCTGGGGACATACAGGTCTATTTCAAAGTTACATCTTTTTGAATATTTTATTTTAATTTATTTTTTGTTATTATTGAGTTTTTCCTTTGGACTGGCCTTGACTACTTCTTTTCTGAGAGAACATTTCTCAGTCCAAATCACTGAGGATAAGTGCATCTTGTTTGCATTTTAATTTGTGTTCAGCAGAGGACCTGGAGGTAAGCAAGTGCCTCCTGTGGTCAATTCCTGCACTGGCTAAGCCAGAAAAATTTCATCTTCTGGCTGGGCGCTCAGGGCTGAACTTGCAAAGAATGTATTCAAAGCCATTAAGCCAATAATGAAGCTATTTTCAAAAGAATCATTTAAGTAGTTAGTTTGGTTATTTGCAAGGGACTTGCAGATGTGAAATCTATAGCTTAGAGGATCAGAGTACATTTTCCATTGGAGTTAGTGGTCTTGCAGGAGGCTGGCAGCCAGTGTGACTATGGTGGCCATCTCACTGCTTTGACCACTGAATGTAGAGAAACAAAGAGATGCTCGTGTGGTTTCCACCCCCAGCGGCTGCATCCAAATGTCCTTCATCTGTTATCAAGGCAAATTTCAACAGAAAGTGAGTTCTAGCTAACAGTTGCAGAGCATGAGAATTAGAAAGGTTGAAGGCCGTGCTAACATTGCGAAATATATAAATTCTACTTTTCATTACCTTCAAATCTTTCCAACTCCATAGCATATTATAATTAATCCCACATTGATTGTGAATCAATAAATAATGAACCTGGCAGGTTGTCTTCTCTCTCACCTTTGTAAGGAAAGTACTTCTTTGCTGACTCTCCTGGCCCACATTTCCAGTCTTTCTCCTATGGATCTAGGGTATGGAATCTTATTCCTGTATGTACCACTCTCATTCAAGGGTTGGGTCTCATGTTTATGTTTCTTAACAGAAATCATCCACATTGAACTACTCACCAATACTTTTCAAAAGTGTTCCATGGAAAACTAGTATTACAGAGAAACTCTTGAACAAAAACAGGAGGAAGCAATTCCACAGACAAATAAGTTTAGGAAATTTAAATGCCCTGTTCTCCCCACCAAAGTTCACAGTGTACCATAATAAGTGCTAAGAGTATACAAAGTTATGCAGTAAACAAAGACCTACTTAGCTGCATATCACCCAGTGTGTTCAAACCATGAATAGAATCTTTCCTACATAAACTTCTATTAACTGTCTCCAAAGCTAGCAGGCTGGTGAATGCAACTTCAGGGACAAATGCTAAATTTTCTTTTGTCAAGGAAAAGCAATTTTTAAAATATATTCATGGAGTTTGACATTATGACAGCCACCTTCAATCCCAGTATTCAAGGAGGTTGATTCAGGAGAATCACAAGTTTGAATCCAGCCTGGGCAACTTAGCAACTTAGTGAGACTCCACCTCAAAATGAAATATAAAGGATGAAAACTAGGAATCTGGGTCAATGTAAAGGCCCCATGTTTAATCCTCAGTATCTCAAAAGACAAACAAAAAATGTTCTGTGTCTTTATACTTAAGATTACATTTATTTAATCATGATCCTAGGCTTTACTCAGGAACATTTCAGATGTGAAAATGGTTGGTCATCATGGCTTTCTGGTCACAAGTGCATTTTTAAGTGAATATTTTGATTGGATAGCATGGAGTTTTTTTTTAAAATAAAAAGTAATAGTGGACAAAATAAATAATAACACAGTTTATCAATGTTCTTCCTGACTTTGTATCTTACTGAGGAAGGATCTGGTCCAGGGTCCCTGGAGGTCATGGTCCCAACCCATCCAGATCACCCGCCCGCACTCACTCACCTTCCACTCTGCACGGCTGAGACTCACCCTTTTAGGCCATGCAGGCTAAAAGCAAGAAGGCATGAGGAGCTTGCCAGGGACAGGTGGGAACGACCAGGTGTGCACCTGTCACACTCTGCCTGTCTTGTAGCCTCCAGAACAGCACCCTGACTGGTGATCCAGTTACTTAGTTTAGTATGTCACAAGTGTCCAGCAAAACTTCAGAGGGGAAAAAGCTCCATTTGGATCCCTAAGATATCCCTAATGCTAATGGCTTAAACTATTTCCTGCTTATTTCATTCAGACAAAATTAAAAAGAGTCATGCCATTTGGGTCCAGATATACACGTTCTTATTTGGACAATGAGATCACAGAGCTGACACAAGGAGCCAACTGACCGTGGTTAGAAAGGGAACAGCCAGGAAGGGGGGGGGTGCTTCCCAACTCCTTCTTTTTACCCAATACACAACTGCATGCCAAACACTGACATTTCAGCCAGCAGTGGGCCCATATGCCCCTGTGACTCCCATGCAGCGAGGCTGCACAGTACTGTGGTGGCCGTCTTTGTCCACGATACTCTATTCTATGATTTCACACAGTGCAAAAGCCCCTAATGACTCATTTCTCAGAAGCACTCCCCTCTTCCGCAGACACATGACTGGGCTAAGTTGTGTTGTCACGTAAAAACTAAAGCTGTTCACTTGGCTCAGAACCCATTCTTGTTTACTTACATGCATTATATCATTAGATGTGTATCTCCTTTAAATACATCGTCCCGTTTTCCCAGCTTTCATGATCTCTCCCAAAATGTCAAATGGTTGTGTATTTCTGGGGAAAAATATCTTTAAAATACCATAAACATCGGAAGGCATTTCACGTAACAGCAAAAACCACCACACCAAGCATAGGAAATTCAATCTACTAGCTGTTTTGTCTACAAATGTCAGACAACCAAACCCCTGGTTTGATTGATTTTCTAAACTGTGCTTTATAAATGGGTTGACTGTGCACATGAAACAAGTGCACCATTTAATCCTTCATTTCCTGAACAGGGCTTCCTGTTGAGCATCAAACTCCATCATTATTAAGATGTCCACCTGTGGAACATTCCCAATTCCGAGACACACCACGCTGCGACGTTAGGACGCCCCTGTCGGTTAGATGGAGTTTTTGAGTAGCAGCTCCTGACATGGTGCTGCAGAAATGAAAAAGGTTGAGAACATCTGAACTCTGCTTGAAGAATTCTTGTCCGGAGATGATCCTTATACAATTGAACCCTGAAGGAAATCTTGCAAAGGGAGATTCCTGCAGACAAGACCTTTGAGGGAAGCATAGGAACACAGAAAAGGTTTTATACACAGTAAGGAAGGAAACAGTACAGGCAAAACCTCAGCAGCACCATCATGGGGTCAAGGTGTGACAGCTCCTGGCTGGCACTTTGCTGGGAGAGCTTGGATGGCTCCAGCTTGCAGTGGTTCTGGCATTCAGCTGTGGAGCTTGAAGCTCCCTGGGTGTGTGTAGAGATCTTCCATTTCTCACAGCTCAGGGAGATGGATGACAAGACTCAAACCCAGAGGCCCTGTTTCCTGGGCAGATTAAGCTTAATCTTAATTAGATTAATCAGATTAATTCCCATGTATTTTGGAAGCATTGATGCTTCTAGAGTGTTGGGAACAATCCTACTCAGGAGAAATAATTGTACAATTGGACTATGACTGGGCCAAACTTTCCTCCTGCAGATAGACTTGGGGACTTGACTCTTGTCTTCACCTCTGGCAGCAACAGTGACTCCAATGGTCTCACATACTGTGATGCTTCAGGGCAGAACTATACCAGGATCTTCAACTACAAAGATTATTGCTGCCACCTGCCCTGCCTTCCCATGGAGTGAAACCTTGGTACCAAATAAAAGTGTGGCAAGCTCAAGTATTTCTTCTGCTACCCAGAGAAGCATGGATCAGGCCCAAGCTCAGCTTCTTCTCTAAGCCTCATTTCTGCCTGTTTATTGGTTGTTTCACCTTGTGCCATCAGAACTCATAGGAGACTAGAACTTAGTACAAAGGTTCTAGTTTCTTCCCCTTCCCCTGTTTCCTGCACAAGAGTATATTAAATGCCTAAAGACATTTTAAATCACAACAAAAACCACCTTATACAGCAGAAGAGATTTGATCTACTCCCTGTCTTGTCTACAAATGTCAAGGAACCAAACACCTGGCTTGATAGATTAATTAGGAAGACAATAACTCCCACCTATTAGAGTGAAAGAATTAGGAGTTTCTTCATTTAGTGACAAATATTTATCTAGTATGTGCCACACATTCCCCTTATGATACCATTGTGACAAAAAAAGAGATAAACTCCTTAGGAGGAGCGAGACAGATAGGACACTGTGTAAATTACACTTATCCATCATGATGAGTCTTACAAAGAAAAAACAAATCAGGAACAGAGAGTTAAAGTAAAAATTCGATTGATTGGGCAAAGAAAATTAAGTACTGAAGACCAGTAGAATAAAGGTACATAACCACAAATAATAGCTGTCAAAACATTGCAGGAAGATGGAGGAGCTTGTGCAATAGTCCTGAGGCAGGAGAGTGGCTGTATTGTTTAAGGCAGAGTGAGCAAAGTAAGAGATGAGTTTATATATGTCACAGAGGGTGTGGTGGGGTGGGAGGGTCTATATCCATGTGCAACCTTTGAAAGTCAGAGTAAGGACTTGGCCTTTTTCTTTGAGAGATTCAGGAAGCTAATGAAAAGTTTCAGAAGGAGGTGGCATGGTCTTGAGTTTTTAATGAGAATAGTTTAGTCTGGGAAATAATGTATCTCTTCATTAGAGGGGGACTAGTTTGACCTCAATGAACATTAGCATTCTTCTTGTTTTTATTTTTATTTTAGTGTTGGCATAAATAAAGACTGGGGAATGAATACCAAAACCTCTGAGTATAGGTAAGACCCACAGTCATCACCAAGCAGCCCTGTGTTGGTCCCACCACTGAGCCACCTGGGGGTGGGGGGGCTCATTTGTTCCTCCTTTGGCTTCAGGAGCAGAGATGATTAGATGATGAGTTAATAACAATAACAATCATGCCAGAGAGTCATGATAAGCCAATTCTTATATCATCAGTGAGTCAAGTTTTCTCAAAGGTAATTTGGATATCAAAAAGTTGTCAAGAAATGCAAGGCCTTCTTCCTTAAAATTCCACTGTGGACAAGAATATAATTATGTGTAAGAAGAGGTAACTTAAAGTGCTTACTCTTATTCTCAAGCACTTGAAACAGAGGGGCTGGGCTTTTTCCTCTTCAAGGTTTCTTCAAGGATGTACTCATCATGGGTAGAGAATTCAGCACAGTGCAGCTGAGTACCCCTGGAGTGGGCTGAGCATGAAAGAGAAGGTGCTGCAGGATGAGCAGCTAAAAAGAAAGGTACTGAGCTGAGCCTTGTGGGATACACATGGCCTTCAACAACATCACTCTTTTCTCTCTGGCTCATGCAGTTCCTGAATTGCATTTTTCCGACAGACTCCACTTTGACCTTCTCTTCTCTTTCCACAATTACAGTTCTTGGGTCATATTCAGGAAACCAGGTTTCAGGAAATGAGAGCCTTTTTCCTATGTAATTTTTCCTTCCAAAATGTGTTCTACACTGTTAGTAGGTGTTAGTGAACCCAAATAGGTGCTGCAGGAGAGTTTTACAGCTGAGGACTCAGGTGATGTGGTTGAAGTTATAGAACCATCTTGGCTGCAGAGCTTCTCAGGCTTTTTATTATACTTTAAAAAAATAAAAAGAGTGAGGCAAGGTGGGGAGAAGAATGTCTCAAGATTTATTTGGGTTTGGAGACCTTTCTCCATACTATTAACACTCTATAAACCAAGTGTCATAAGGAACACAATTTTGGAAACTTCTAGATTGGCCAGAACCATAGGCCTGGCCAAAGTAGGAAGACCCTCTTGTAGACTGTTCTTTGTGACTGTGACTTTGAGAGTGTGACTGCTAATCTGTGTACTTCTATCTGACCCAGGTCACAGAGGACTCACTGGCCAGTGAAGAGCCCAGGCTTAAACTAAAGCATGAGGGAGCAAGGAACCAAAGGCCAGGCAGAGCCTGTACTCTCGAGGTCGTCAGCCCCTTCCACAAATGATACTTGTTCAACAACAAGACTGTGGTGCTAGTTGTCAGTCCAGGAAAGCCTGGGGAATTTTCTAGCGGGATTTTATACAACTCCTGCACGAATGTATATCTGGAGCATACTCCCACATTCCAGTCTTACCCTGAGGCAAAGGGCCACACATTAAGGGTTTACCTTGTGTTGTCAACAACCAGTGTGCCAGTCACCCAGACAATGGCCGACAGCTTGTGGTTCACATTTGCATCCACCCAAAATAGCTGCCTTAGCCTAGAAGGCAGTCTCGGAGCCAAGCAGGAGCTTGTCCCAGTGGCGTAGTCACTTCCTTTATCGTGCTCAGGGAGGGGTTTCAGCCACCACAGCACTGGGACCTCGTGACTCCTGGTCCGTGTTACATCACAGCAGCACAGGGCAGCATGTGACACTGCAGCATGACAAGCAGGATGCAAATAACATGAATGGCCCAGCAGGCCCTGTATCCGTCCTCATGGACAGATAAGGATTCGTAACCTACCGATGACTGGGGTCACTGAGAGGGTCTGAACCCACAGTTGGTGTGACAGCATTCCTTCAAGTAAAGTACAAACTCTGTAAGGAGACTCTGTGAGGTCAGGGTGCCAGGCGGGCAATGCCCTGGAGGGGGACTGCTTGGATTTGAGTCTTCTGAACCACTCCTGACCTTTGTCCACCATGCACATACCTATGGAACCTCCCTGTTTTCTGGATACTTCACCTAAAAGAAGAAATGATAGTCCTTGTCATACTTTAGAGCTAAAAGGTCCTCCAGAGCCTCCCGCATGAATATGTGAGGCTGTGGAAGGGGATAGGAGTGCAGGGGCTCATAGTTGACTAGCTATCAGGAGGTGGGGTCTAGTCAGATGAGATGGGTCCCCGGGTGAGTGTGACTTCCAAGATTTTATCTCCCTCTCAAGCTCCTCCTTTAACTCACTTTTGCTTCCTATCTGCCTTGAAAGGAGTGGTCTCCTCCACCCAGGCCCTTCCATGTTGCCTTCCTGCCTTGAACTAACAAGATGAGTTAAAATAAACCTGTACTTCTTTAAACTGTGGGTGCTGAGTATTTTGTCCCAGCAAGGAGGAAAGTAACTCAGCTTCTACCTCTCATTTAGGTTTCTGTGAATGTTAAATATGGTTTCCTTTTTGCAAGTATATGAAGTCAGCACACTGGACACTTTCTCCAAACTGAGAAATTCTATTTCTGGCAAAGAAATAAACAGAGGATGTGACATTTTTCCTTTCAAATAGTTTCTCCATTTCTCTTCTTCTCCAAAATATACTCTTTAGAAAAATAGATGATCCTCACTGGACAAAACAACTACACTCACATATCCTTTCCTTGTCCGAAATGTGTTTGTAAAACACAAAGAATGGCTAAGAAAAGACTCTAAATATGGAGAGAGTTGTGCCACCGCTGCCTCCAGCCTTCCTAGATATTTAATTTCTGTCACCCTTTGCCGAGGATCTCGTTAAGGGCTGTCCTGGGCTTTTCAGATAATGTATGTGCTTTGATTTGGTAAGGATTTTCTTGGGGAGATTTGAGAAAGATACTTCATTGCATTTCAAAGAACAACATCACCCTATGAGAGAAAAGGTACAGTAAGTGCAAGTCTTCCATGGCCAGAAGGATCTAGTTACCACAGTAGGGTTAGCTGTGAAACCAGAGACCTGTGCTATGTCTTTGGAGGACAAATGACCTTGACAGACAACCTTTTCCCCAGCAAGACCTAGAGAAGATCTGTAAATAAGCATTGGGCAGTGGGAATCAAGCTGGGAAGAAATGGAAGAGTCAAAAGCAGCAAGGCAGGCCTAAATCATGTGAGGAAATCCTGGGAGAGGCTCAGGGAGGGCAGGGATAGGGTAAGAAAGAAAGAGTGCGGATGTTACAGATGGACAGCTGCTCTGTATCTAGAAGGAGCTGTGATGTTTCATATTCCAACGTGTGGAGACAAAAAGAAAAAAAACTCAGGGTGGTGACCAAAGCGAGGCTGAGATCTTGTCCTTCTGAGGAGGGATTGTCAGCCTGTCTAGAGCAGGTCACAATGCTTAACTAACTGAACAAGCAGAACAATATCTAATACTCAGAGGTAATATATTATTTGCAAAGAAAAAATTGTAACTGGAGAGTAGCTTTTTTATATCTTATCAGAGATATCTGGTTGAGAGGACTGAAATTGTACAAATGAGTGCAGGCCTTATCCACAAGAGGGTGGGGCGTGCTGCCCCAATGAAGGGCGCCACTCCATGGGTGGCTGACCAGCATCTCACTGGGTTTCTCCCTCTTGCCTGGGGACAAGAAGAGCTGCCTGGACTCGAAAACAGGTGGATACACTCCAGGTCCAATATTTATTGGATCTCACAGGAAAATCAATGTCAGTAACAGTAAAGTTTATAGAAGGGTACTGTGATACTACTAACTATCGCTGCCATTTGTTGGCATTGACCAGCCCCTGCTCTAAGCACTGGATATAAATTAATTCATCTACCCTACAAATGCTAGGAAGTAGATGTCAATATTGCCTCCATTTTATAGATCAAGAAGTACAGAGAGTTTATATGCTGTCTTGGGAGAAAAAGGGGCTTAGATACTCAGGAAATTGCTCAGGGTTCTTCATAGAAAAACCTCTCCCAAGGGCAGAGGTGTGTATTTCAATGACAGAAATGACAGATGGATGAGGTGATGGATTCTCTTTCCAGTATTTATTCCAACTTGTGTACTATATCCCCTAATATGGACAAATACTATATGTCCATTAAAACTCACTGGATGAGCTGAGAAAGGGTGAAAATTGAAGTTGGAAAGAACCAGTGGGATTCATCTGGTAAAGGCCCTTGAGTCAGGGAGAGTGGCTAGTGGTCAGGGGCCTTGGCTGGGAGGAGATAATAATGATGGGGGTCCTGGGAACACTGTACAGGACTTTTATTAACCCAGGAATTAGAGTAGGGAGCTTTGTGTGTGAACACACAAGGAAGGAAGGAACTCTTTTAACTGGCAGAATACCTGCCAACATGGCTAAAAGGAAGATGAGTTCTAATAAGGACCTGTTCCATGCCACAGAACACGTTTTCTTACTTAAACACACCGCTGAGACTTTAGGTTGTCGATGTTCATAAACAGAACATGGCTCCCCAACCATCAGTGATTCTCATATTTATTCTTACATACCTCCCCCACAGCTTTGCAGCTAGACATGGAGTGCCTGCCCTAAACTGAATATTCCTTCACATTATGAGAAAAAAAAATGGCTTAATGGAGATACAATTGAGGATGACAGCTACACTGGGAAAAGTTCAGGGTCAGGAATCAAGAAATCCAAATTCAGTTCCCCAGTTTGCTATGTTTTTGACCATAGTATGACTCTTTAATTCTTAGCATTTGAAATATGAAATGCATAAATGCCAGCCACTAACCAAATACCATCACGAATGTGAACCCTTTGGAAGTTCACAATGGAGCAAAGCCACACAAACAGTGTAGTGAGAATTCACTGTGAGGTCTTAAATACTCCCTTATTCTATGGACTGAATTTTGCACATTCCCCTCAAACTTATGAGTCAAAACTCTACCTCTCATGACAGTGTTTGGAGATTGAGCTTTGAAGAGGTAATTAAGGTTAAATAAGATCATATGGGCAAAGTCTGAATTTAATGACTGGTGGTCATATAAAAATGAAAAAAGTGGGATCTCCCTCTGTGTATCTATTCACACATGCATGCACGTGCGCGCGCGCGCACACACACACACACACACACACACACACACACACACACTCCCCTTAAGACACAGCAAGAAGGAGACTGTCAGCAAATTGCCCTCACCAGAACCTGACCACAAGGGCACCTTGACCTTGACCTTTCCAAAAATAATGACAAAATGAATTTGCATTTTTAAACCACCTCATCTGTGGTATGATGTCGTGGCAGCTAGAGCAGACTAAGACATCCAAATATGTTCATAGTATTTCTTTACTTCTATTTATATTTTTTTCAGTTGCTATGAGGCATTTTGAAATAAAAGCTGATATAAACATCAGAAGGAACCCACTCTTGCCTCTTATTCAACAAAATTCTCTGTGGGAGCAAAATTGATGTTTTGAGATATGGGAAGGAAGATAGAATGCCTAGAATTAAGAAAGAGGCAAAAGCTCCCCTGATACAGATGACCCCATAGAGAACTCAGTCTAGGATTTCTGAGATGCCAAGTTAGTCTGGAAAAGGCATGTGACCCTGGAAGAAATTGGTAAGTCCAGCTGTAGTGCTTAGTAAGCAACTGTTCTCAAATAATTTTCAGTTCAAGAAAAAATGAAACCTATATGCTTTGGATTTTTCATTCAAAGTGAAAACAGCTACGTAAACTCACACATTAAAAATTGTATCCCTAAAAATGTCTAATGTTCTACAGCATAGTACAACTGTGGTTGACAGCAACTAACCGAGTAGTTCACAATAGCTAGGAGAGAGGATTTTGAATGCTCCCAACACCAAGAAATGACAGATGGATGAGGTGATGGATTCTCTTTCCAGTATTCATTCGAACCTATGTACTGTATCCCCTAATATGGACAAATACTATATGTCCACTATAAATAAAAATGTATTCTAAAAATATTTTTATATCTGAGATTATCTATTTTACTGAGCAGAAATTATAAGTGAGAATACTGCTTAGCAATTTAATTCATGATGTGGGGAACAGGTCAGGAGCTCTGAAAACATGCAGAGTTGGCTTATCCTGGTACTCTGCATTTTTCTCTTCTTCATTTGCCTTTAAAGCTTTAGATTAATTTAATCTCCCACAAACTGCAGTACCAAGAAATTACTATATTGTGGGAGGTCTTGAATTCTTTGTCAGTAGCTGACTCAGTAGCTCCAGATGTGATCTACTCCTCCCAGCCTCCCTAATCTCTGATGCTGATTCTTTGACTCATCCATTAATACAAAGTTGAGATCATGAAAATGCCCTTGACTCATTCATTCATTCACTGAACTGACACTGTAGTTCATTGATTCATTTTTTTCAACAAATACTTTTTGTTTATTGTTGCCATAGAATTTTATATAGCTTATAGTATGGAGAAAGCAGATAGTAAATAGTGAGTTACGTAATTCATTTTATGTAAGCACCATTATGATAAAGGCTACAAAAGTAATACTGAGTACTCTGAGAGTATGATACGAAGGATCCTTAAGTAACCCAGGATAGGTCAGGAAAACTCAAATTACAGATGGAGTTTGAGGGCTGGGGATTTAGCTCAGTGGCTCCAGCGCCTGTTTTAAAGCGCAAGGGCCGGGGTTCAATCACCCAGTAACCACTTACAATACTGGGTGTGGAGACTCACGCCCAGCAGCAACCAGTACCACATACCTCAGTGCTGGGCGTGGTGGCTCACGCCTGTAATCCCAGCACTCGGGAGGCAGAGGCAGGAGGATTGCTGTGATGTGAGTTGGAGGCTGAACTCAGGGCCAGCCTGAACTACAAAGCGAGACCCTGTCTCAAAAAACAAACAAACAAATAAAAACAAAAACAAAACAAAACAGATGGAGTTTGAAAGAGGACAAAGTATAGCGGGCAGGCAAGTGTATGGGCTTAGAAAGGGGCCAGATGTGAGGGGGGGATAGGAAGAGAAGATAATAAGAAAAGAGCAATGTAGAAATGGGGAGCCTTCCCCTGGGGCAGCAGGGTGCGGGGCTCAAAGGCCCAAGAGCAGAGGGCACAGGAAGTGAAGGCCACGCCCCTTAAGACCTTCGGAGCGTTGGGAGAGAAACGTATCCTTGAAGAGCCAAGCGCAGGCTCTCACCCACAATTTTCAGCGGGCAGCAGGACGATTGTAGGGCGAGCTCTCCCTGCCTTCTATAGCCTCGGCTGTCCCCTGCGCTTTCTCTCTGAAGAGCCATAACGCTAATCAGAGGAAAATGGACAGAACTGCCCAGCATTCGATGATGTGATCTGCAGGTCTAGGCAATTTTGGGGTTTGTTATTCTTTCCTGAGCATGGTTGAATGTTAAAGGCAGAGCACTGGACAGCTATCGACTTGGACCAGAGATGAGTAATTAGTTAATGGCTGCAAAGTGTTTTGTAGATGGAAATAAAGAAGGTCGGAGCATTAAAATGACCAGCATGGACAGTGGCCATTTACGGAGTCTCGGGGCAAGCTCTCCCTCTGCAGCGTTTTCCCACGTCAGGGTGGCTGGCCCTGCTGCCCAGCTAAGCATCAGCTGTTTGGGGGAAGAAACGTCTGCAGCAGGACCAGGGCTTTGTCAGCGTCTCTTTAATCTCAGACAAGAGTCAATGGAGAGCACCGGAGCAGTGACCTACTCCACTTTACCACACAGCGCAAGACGGTGCATGACGGAACTGTCCTCCTGCTGTCGTGTCCTGGACAGCAGAGGGAAGCAACGCCACCTGTATGAGCAGGGAAGTGGCCTTCATGTTAGTTACTCTCCTTCATTAACACAGCCGAGCCTTCGAGTGCTCAGACAGATCTGTCCATTCACTCTTTCACTGTTTGTGAGGTCATTTGAAAACTGATTGTTCAGCGGTAGACAAGGCCTGCAATCATGGTGGTCAGCAAGGCTGACTTCGTTTCTTAGAAAGACAGAAAGGAAGACAGAGACACTGAAGAGATAACTGCGGTTGCTATAGGAGGATATCCATAATTCTAACACATCATTTTCTGCTTTCATATTTTGAAATAATTATAAACCTAGAAGTTTAGAAAATAATACTATAAGGCATAGAGTCCCTAACTTCTAGTATCTCCCAAAAGGCATATCTTACACTGCCATGTTACAATAGCAAAGCAAGACACTAAGTTTAGTATAATCTACAGAAATTTTATAGATTGTGGCAATTTTCATGTGTCTGGGTGTTACTCTATGATTTTTTACCATACTCCGCTTATAGATGTGTAGAACCACCACCATATTCAAGATTCAGAGTATTTCTATCACAAAAGAAATTTTTTCTTTATAAATGAATTAATTTTTTTTTTTTTTGAGACAGGGTCTCACTTTTGTGGTTCTGGCTGGCCCTAAACTCAGCCTTAAACTCACATCACAGCAATCCTCCTGCCTCTGCCTCCCGAGTGCTGGGATTATAGGCGTGAGCCACCACACCCGGCACTGTGATATGTGGTACTGGTTGCTGCTGGGCGTGAGTCTCCAACCCAGTACTGTATGTGGTTACTAGGGAATCGAACCCGGGCCCTTGTGCTTGCAAGACAGGCACCGGAATCACTTAACTAACTCCCCGGCCCATAAATGAATTAATTTTTAAAAGGCATATGTATATGTGAAGTAGATATTAATGATACTTAGAAAAAAAAATAAAAGCTTTTACTTTGAAGGTGTTCACTATTCTGTTATTTGAATGATTGGGTCTTTTCTGACTTTTAATTAGTTTTATTGGGATGAGAATTGGTACTCTCAAGTTTCAGCTGTAGCCATGACAGGAAAAAGAATGACAGCTGTCATGGTGAAAGTTTCCTGTGCACCAGGAAGCTTGTCAGGAGCTTCATCTTGCCACTCACTTTTATCCAATCAGTCTCCTGTCTTGGCTTTACGGCCCTACCCACTGGGGACCCTAGGGACCGACACAGCCACTTTCAGTGTGGTCCATTGTGTTCTCTAGAAAACCAGATCCTTTCTAAAAGTCACGAAAATGTCAGCGAGTAGGAATAGGGCACTGCACCCATTAGCTGAGGGTACGAGATCTTAGTGTTACTCCAAAGGATCACCCCAATGTGCACTCTCTGAGGGCAGGGACCATTCTATAGACATAATCATATCTTCAGTGGCCAATAAACAGCATCCACCAGCTGAAAAGACTCAATGCATGTTTGCTGCTCTCGTGCCCTAGCAGTGATCCTCAGCTGGAGCAGGAGAGCCCATGTCCAGCGCTGAGCTAGAGAGCTCAGAGCCTTCACTGAGGGCCAGTGAAGGAGTGATGGAGGAGTCAGATGTGCTGTGCGTCCGCTTTTGCCGTTACATCGCTTTACCCATCTACTTCAGCCCACCTACCTCATTCAGTCACCACGAAGCCTTGATCTATGTAACGTGATCAAGGACAACACAGTGGCCAGAGGTCAAATAAATTACCCAAATCTATGCATCTCTGAACAGCTTACTTCCCTCTGAACCCAGCTCTCTGGCAGCCAAACCCTGCTTTCCCTCAAAAGCAACTCTAGGAAAGGAATTGCCAGCCCCATCTTATTGTCAAATGTCTGAACCTTAACACCTTACACTTCATTCCTTTTATTTTACATTATGAAAAGGTATAGTGAGACCCAGTGCTTTTTGCCTTTATTCATCATTTATACACTAGCAGAAATAACATTAGCTTCTTTTCTAACACAGTTGAAAAATAGGTTTTAAAAGTGAAAAATAAACAAAGGGATCTATCAGAGCTGGGCACATATACACTGAAGACAGGGTCTGCCTGTGTTGGAAGAGGATCATTTCCAAAGTCAGCTTGGGATGATCGAGCCAAGACATACTCATTCCCTGTCTAAGAACCTGATTTTGACTGGCTCATCATGAACCACTTCCCCATAACGTATCCTTTGACCTGAAACTTGTATACACAATCAAACACAGCACATTGGTTGCAAAGATGTCCACACTTTCCCACCCTTTCATGAGCCTGTATCTTCTATATGTGGTGTTGAAGCTTTTCCTACAGCCTTAAATCTGGTTGTCTTCACAATCTTCTTCACTAGTAGAATGCAGAAGGAGAACCCTGCCCATTCTCACCCAGCCCTCACTGCACCCTAAATCCTCCCATTATACTTTGACTCAGCACATGAGCAGAGCAATCCTGCAGGCTGGAGTGTGAGGACATGGAGCAAAGCTGAGGTACCCAAGCTAGGGCTGTGCACATGTCCAGCCCCAGGAGCCCCACCAGCTGGCCACAGACACATGCATGACCCCAACCGGCCAGCCACACCTGACTCAGATTGGCAACACACAACACCAGCCCAGAGAAACATGAGCAGAACTAAACATCCAGTAATACACGCCACTGAGGTTTGTGGTTGTTTTTACACAGCATTATTGTGGCCATAGAGCAAGGCTCTTAATTTGCTTGCTGTCCTGAGAATTTCGTTTTCTGCCTAGATACAGTGGACTCCAAGCTTCTGAGCTACACTAGATTCTGCCTTGTGAGAGCAAGCAGCACCTCTCTGGTGGAAAGACAGTGATGTGTTTTGCTCCTGTGTACAATGCAGCCCACATATCTCTTCTAGGCTGTTCTCTGGCAGAGCTGGAGGCAAGAGGCTGGCATCATCCTTCAACCGGAAAGAAGTTAAATTGAACACTAGCTTCTGGGTCCAACTGCTTCCCATCCAATCCCTTGCAAGAATAAGAGCTGACAGAGAACTTCAGGCCCTCAATTCCTAGTTTGATAGTCCAGAGCCGCAATATTTCCACATGCAGATATTTGTTACAAGTATTTAGAGGCAGGGGATCATCTCTCAGTGTACTCCGCATTGTGATATTCTCTACCGTCAGTAGATGTCATGTAACTCCATAGTTTCCCTGACCCTGATAGATTTTTTAAAAAATTGCTTCAAAGAGAATATTGATCTTTGTAAATTTCTTTTCAAAGGCTGAAATCTTCTCCAGTACACAGGGAAAGAATGCATTATGATGATCTATTAACAATCATTTCACCAATTAATTCTCATTGATGCTTCATGGCTAAATCTTGCAGATTAGTTAGCCCGGCATCCCCCAGTTACTGACTCCAATACAAAGTCATCAATAATGCTGATGACTACTGGCTTGCATTACCCATCCTCACAATAATCCAATCAAAAGCTTTCATCGCTAGGCAAGCCACAAATACAACTCAACAACTCAATACTGCCATTTCTATACATCAGCTGACTTAAGCTCGCCTTTACCCAATCAATATAAAAGACTGAGTTCTCTCTCTTCAGTGGAAAACAGAGGCCAAGGTACCAGAATCAGCAAATGAGTCCAGGCTTGTATAAACTTAAGAAAGCTTATTTGTGTGCTGTCTCTAAAAGAAACCAATATTCTCCCTGCTTCCAGTCTGCCTTCTTCAAGGATCAAGTTGTTCTACAGAGGTTGCACTTAACAAAAACTGCAGGTCAATGAGATACTGTTCTGCAGTTTACATACACCTGCAGGCAAATTGGGTGGAATATATTATGTAAATCTAGACACAGCTTAAATTTTACATTCACAAACGTGCATTGAACCACTGAGAACCTTCCAGTAATAGCTGTCTCTTCTATTTACAGTCTACATTCTTATTTTACAAAAATAACAACTCAAACGAACCAAATTTAAAACCAAAAGTGAAAAAGAAATCATTTCAGCAGACTTTGATCAAATGCAGCAATTAGATTTTGGTTAGGTTATATTTGGATGGAGCAAACAATGTGATTCCCACCTCCTACTAAGGTCAGAGAATCCATTCCGAGTTGGTCCTTAGCACAAGAGTACTGCGTGCTCATACTGTTAAATCTTTTCGTTTCTGAGTGCACCTCACTTACCTGGCAACTGAAAGTATAGAGTAAAGTTCCACTATGATGATGTTATGATTCTTTCTACCATTAGGATGTAGACCCTTAGTTCAGGAGTCACATCTTCTTGTTTCATTATACTACACAATATCTAGAAATGTAGCATCCTGCTATGTACTAAAGTTACAATACCAACCTGTCCAGTGAATGCATGTGTCTGTGAATGCATCAATAAACTAATTAACAAACCCAGGACTGTGATACCAATATCTGCTCTTCCCAGACAGTGTAAGGCTCCCCTACTCACAGAAGCTTCTTCTACAATTAATCTTGCAGGGATTTGTCTCTCAACTTCCGCCTGCATATTGCCCAGATCTCTTCACAAGCATCGCCACCCATCCCTCCACATTGATAAGTGTCAACTTCGAGGGAGATGTAGCTGTACTGTTCTCTGAAACATTGGCCTCGGTTGACAAGAACTGTCTGGTCTGTTGATGTCTGGAAGATTACATAACCTCTCCCTGGGATGATCAGTAACCAAGGAAAAAGTTAGTTGGGGGTACAAGTCTGGCCCCTTGCCTCAAGGTAGAGCAGTTCTGTGAAGTTCTGTTCTGGCCCCAGAGCTCCTCATATGAACAAGATTAAACTAGATCTAGTGATGTCCTGATCTGGACTTCTTCCCTGTCATGTCCTGCATCCAAAATTCTTCACAGGTTTTCCTGAGGACATTTCCTTAATAAATCCATTGCACAAGCATTCTCCTCAGCCCAGGGAGACAATAGAAGGTCCACTCACAGAGGCAGAGGGATTGTGGAGGGCCTCTCACACATGTAGCTCCTTTCTCCTTTGCACCTTTCACCTTGAGTGGATTGGGTTGTGGTGTGGACAGACGGGGACTCCCTGGCTTCCGGGTTCTAGTGCTGGTATTGGGAAATTTTGAAAAATTAGGAATTATAAGACCTGAAGAATCACACAGTGGATCAATGAAGACATGAACTTCCAGATTTAGGAAGATAGCCACCAATTTAAAACAAGATGTGAATGTCAGAAATCTCAACTGGTGATACTAATAAAGATCTTTACCTCCTGTACTTAAAGAGCTATGTGTCCTGAAAACAAGATCAGAACATAATTGTCAGAACTGGGAACTTCTGAGGGGATTGAATTCACAATTGTGACGAGGGTCCTCACCAAAAGTCCAAGTACTGATGTGGGGCAAATGAGAAGTTGATGCTGAGTCAGCCTAATGAGGGATCTGGGGGATGTCAGCACAAAGGTGAGTCAAGATACATGAAAGACAGTTTATTGACACGGGCATCTCCCAGGACATGGGTGGTAAATCCTGGTTGCACCTGAGCACTGTTTCCCACAAGCTGCTGGGGTTCCTCTAAGCAGCTTGACTAAAGTAATGGCCATATTAAATACAGTAGAGATGCCCAGAATTCAACAGCAGAACATAGAGAAAAGGATCTAAGAGCTCAGAGAAGGAAGCATGGAGGGATGGGTTGAATGGAGAAAACGGTATCTGCACACAGTGGAGTACTTACTCCTCTGCCATAGAGGTAAACTTTAGTCATTCGTAGGAAAACAGATGCACCGGAGACCATAATGTTGAGTGAAATAAAGCAGAGATATGAGCTTATGCAAGTTGTGGTTTTTCTTATAAGAGAAACAAGAAGTATAAATAAAGAGCAAAGGAAAAGGAAGATAAAAGGAAATAGGGAGACAGATCTGTCTCAGAAGGGAAGGGTTCAAAAGATAAAGGGAGGGCCAGGTATTTAGCTGACTGGTTCCAGCACATGCCTCGAAAGCACAAGGTCCTGAGTTCAATCCCGGGTACCATACACCACAGTGCCAGATGTGGTGGCTCACATCTGTGACCCCCGCACTCAGGAGGCAGAGGCATGAGAATTTCTGTGAATTCAAGGCTCAGCTTAGGGCCAGACTGAACTACCACTTGAGCTGCTGCCTCAAAATAAAATAATAATGAAGGAAAAGGGGAGGAAACGGGGATGAGAAAAGGAATGAAGTATGTTACATATGTCTACCAGCTCCACATAGGAGTGTAAACATGTACAGCAAAAGCAGGGGTGGGGGGGATGGTAGGTGGGGAGGGTGGGAAAGAAAAGAGGGTGAACAGGGCTTAAGATGTGTTATGTACAACTCTCCACAAGAAGTGTAAACATAATGTACTACAAAAAAAGAACAGAGTGGTCCTACATGAGCAAGAGACTATCATTAAAATGCTTTCCTGGTATGTCCAGAGAACCAACCATCTGTGGTTCCAAGGTGCTTGTGATGGGAGCAGCAGTGTGGTTTTTAACAATGCAAAAGAAAAAGAAAACAAAAACTTACAGAGTCAGATCTCTGTAGACCAAGACTGACAGTAGCTGATGCTATTACACATCTGGGCTCCTTCACGGATGACAAAAATCAGGCACAGAGACCAGGTGACGGAGCTCAACCATCTACAAGAAGGTGGGAATGATGGGCATCTAGGTTGATGTCTCTGCTCTCTATTCCTCAAGGTTCCTGTGGCAGCCTGTATTCCCTCTCTCTCGGCACTGACTCTTCTGCACTGAAGTAAGAAACTTGCCTGTTCTTAGTCTCCCGTCTGCACCTAACTCACAAAGCCAATGCAATTTTGTCTTCTTCAGAGAATAAGAGCCCAAAAAACAAATGACATTTTGAGAAACAACAATATCTTCCTTAGTAAAGATTATGACAGACTACACCATAACTAGAAAACATGAAATGTGTCCCTTTTAATCAAATGAATAGCTTGGTATCTCATACACACACACACACACACACACACACACACACACACACACACACACACACACACATGAAACCAGGGTTTACCTGACAATGCTAAACTATCAGTTGTTGCAATGCTAAACTATCAGTTGTTGCTTTTCACTCACTTTAGCTAAATAATTTCCTGTTTGTAAATACAACTTGAGGGCCTCCTCTAGTGTGCTCCCAGGTCCAAAAACAATGACCCATGTCCTTACAACCATCAGAGGTTTTGGAAAATGTTCCATTTCAGATTTGCCTTATAGACACAAGTATCTCCAAATTTCCATGGCTAGTGTAACAATCTGTTTCTCAGTCACAATACAGGCCACATGGAAATCATCTATGGCCCCTCCAGGAAATGGTGTCTCTTCCTTCCTCCCGAATCATGGTACATGATTCCCCCTGGAAAAGGGTTATGGGAATGTCATCTAGCACCATGACCAGGAAGAAAGAGAGAAGCAGAGACACTTCTTTGAGCCAGCTCTCTCTCTCTCTCTCTCTCCCTCACTCCATCTCTGTCTCTGTCCCTATCTCTGTCCCTGTCTCTCTGTCTGTCTCTATCTCTGTCTTTCTGCCAGCATTTGAGTTTGCACTTAAGTGTTGTACTTTCACCACCCCCTGGGATATTCAGATAGATCCTGATGAGCATTTCTAGGGTCCCTAAGGAAGTTGATTCTCCTTTCTTCTCCAAGTAACACATTGCTGAGTTCTTTACCAGTAGCAATGCTAAGTAGTTCATTTGCCACATCATTTCTTGAAACAAACAGTTCCCAGCAGTAGGTGATTCTAAAACACTCTTCTGAAAAAAAACATTTGCCTCTTAACTCTCTAGACACTCATACTTTTGTGGTGCAATGGGAAAGTACACACTCACAGTTGTTTCAATGCAAAGTATAATGCAAACGCTGTCCCTACAGCTTAGGGACAGTCTAAAGAAACTGTTGTTTGCCATTCTCTGCCTTTAAGTGCACCCCAACAATCATCACACCTTCTGGTGCTGGTGCCTTTATATGGACCCTTTCCCTGTCCTGACGCCCCTGTGCTGAAGAGAAGATGAGAGATATGAGGGGTTCCCAGTTCCAAGTTTAGGTCCTAAAATAAGGCTGTGGCTGCCGTCTCAGGAGCTTGCCTGCTATCGCTTCCTTCTTTTAAATAAAGCTGGCTACCAGATTGTGAGCTGGTTCATGGAGAGACCAAAAGAGAAAATGAGGCAGGACTTTAGTCAAGCCCCAGAGAAAGCAAATCCTGCCAGGAGTGAGCAGAGAAGAGCATTATCCTCCAAGGGAGCCTTTACCTGAGACCACAGCTCCAGCTCTGGCTCTGATGAGACCTCAAGAGATTCCATACCAGGAAACCTGTGAACCTATTTCTGGTCAACAGGAATGATGATATAGTAACTCCTTCGCATTGTTTACTTTTTATTTTGAAACAATTATAGATTCAGAGAAAGTTTCATAAATAGTAGAGAAATCTCATATACATATCAATCTGTTTCTTCCAAAGAGTATGCAGCAAAACAAAGAAAATGAAGAGACAACCCACAGAATAGGAAAAACTTTTTGTGGCACAGTCTGACAACCAAGGACCAAACCAGGTACCATTTGCATGTAGAGTTTAACGCCATTTTACTTAGTGTGCAGATGAGTATATTTAGCATGGCAATACAGTACTTTTCTGTTATCATTAAGATCCTCTTCAGGCTACTACTTATATCCACCATGAACCCTATCCCTGCCCCCCACAAATCCCTTCAGTTATATGATTTTGTTACTTCAAAAATGTTACATGAATTAACTCTTGCAATATATGATAAGGTTGATTTTTTCATTGGACATAGTGACTCATGCCCATCTGTTTTTTTTTTTAAATCTTTATTGGTACACTAAATATACACATCATTATTGCACTCCATAATGGGGATTTGTACCAGTATAAGACACAACTTAATTCTCATTTTTTCCCATAGTCCTACCCACCCTACCACCCCTCCATATACATAAAATTTGTTTCCTTACTTTTTTGTTACCATCTGTTTTTTTTTAAGACTAAGTTTTGTAGACATTTGTTACACAGCCATAGATAACTAGTACACCATGCTGGAGCGGAAAATTGCTCTCTGATTAGAAGGTGAGGCGAAAACACCTTTGCCATTGTGCACCAATATAAGAACCTGAACAAGGGCCGGGGAGTTAGCTCAGTGGTTCCGGCGCCTGTCTTGCAAGCGCAAGGGCCCGGGTTCGATTCCCCGGTAACCACATAACAATACTGGGTGTGGAGACTCAACCCAGCAGCAACCAGCACCACATACCACAGTGCCGGGCGTGGTGGCTCACGCCTGTAATCCCAGCACTCGGGAGGCAGAGGTAGGAGGATTGTGATGTGAGTTTGAGGCTGAGCTCAGGGCCAGCCTGAACTATAAAGTGAGACCCTGTCTCAAAAAACCTAAAAAAAAAAAAAAAAAAAAAAAGAACCTGAACAAGCAACTTGTATACCTGTTCCTCATATTGCAGAAGAGCAATTTATGACAATCTCCATTTTGTGTTTCTAGGAATCCTCTGCTCAAACAATAGATGTATTAGGGAGGCTCCCAATTGTATGTACACACCATCATTTCTCAAGATGTATTTCAGCAAGCAGTCTTGCAGGAGAGGCTGCCTTTTAGGGACTTCCTTCCTCACATGGAGGCAGGAGAACAATGTCTTCTACTCCGTCTCTGGGCTTGGTCCCTAAGTATGTATAGGAACTGCTCTAAGTTCTTCAGAGAAAAAAAAACCCACTTTCTTCCATCTGTGCACCTCATTCCTAAGGATTTTGATTCTATCATCTAAAGAGAGAAGGTGTGATTCTTTTTTTTTTTTTTCTTCCATTTTGAAGAAGCTTTTGGGGACAATAATGCAGACATTTTCTCAGCATCGTTCCCTTCCTTTGGATTTTGGCGGGATCTGAATGTTTCTTCATTTTTTTTGAGGCTTGATAGCTCACATTTCTCCTTGATGGTGGCCACAGAGTAGTAAATAGGGAGCAAGAGGAGTCAAGAGTCACATGGTCTGAGAAGTGATATTGGGTCTGCAGCTGCCTTTCCCGCCTTGTGACTCTCCCGCAGGCTACTCAGCCTCAGGGATGCTGTTATGGCACATGGCTGGTTGGTGTAGGGCTTTCAGGATCCATTTAAATTGTGCCTGTGTGTGGTGGGAGCCCTGGAAATCCTTGCAGGCATTGGGTACCCTCTCCCTATTCCCCTAGGTGACTTGGAAGTTGCTTCTCTGAGCCTCCGTTCTCCCACACATTTCTCTCTTCCTGTTGGCTACTATGTGCTCATGCTCTGCCATTGTGTCTGGGACGCTGATGACAAGGATGCATTTTGTTATAGCTTCTGCACCACGGCTGCTCACGTCACAGCTCTGTAACACGACGTCCCCCATGTACATCATGCTTTGTGGGCCAAACTGGCAGCAAAAATAACCACAGGTAGACATTAAAGCCTGATTTTGTTTTCTAATACACTTTTTCCCTTGGTAAAGGACATTATTATTAAAACATTTTTAACAGTTTCTGGAACATGTTATCCCTTTACAAGAGTCTGGTTGGTAATGAGAGAATGAACATTCAACGCTTTCACATAAGGGGTTGGGGGGAAATCGGAAGAGTTGTGTTAAGAATAGTTATTTAATTATGAGCATTTTATGGTGCTGTTAAGGTATCAGAACCTCACAGCTTGCTTTACTAACACTGCATTTCTAAATCGAGCTTTTCCTGGTTTCCTTCCATTTTCAACATTTCGTTTCCTGGGCAATTTGAAAACAGCAGGCCAGTTTGGGGATAAACATTAAAATACAAATACTTCAGCTCGGGTGATTTTGCAAAGCGGCACACAGAGCACTTCCAGTTTTAAGCATATTTTTTAAAGCACACATTTCTCGGGGACTGCTGTGCCGCAGCTTACCCTGAGTGGGTTTTTGATTCGTGGCAATGCATTTAATGTCAGTGTTTTTACTATTTAACATAAAATTCAGGCAACCGAGCTGGTCCAGATTCAGAGGGAGTGAACATGGACACATCTGTGTTTCATGGATGTGCTGGTTCCTTTGAAGGCAGAATTGGACTGTAGACCACTCTGGCTCACTGAGGCCTCCCAGGACCTCCTTTGTGATGGTCAGTTTGATGTGCGTTGTGCCACGGTGGTTGTCACTTCAGCAAACACCACTATGGCCAAGGAGAAGCCTCTGCAGGCAGCTCTGTGTGGTGCTTGGTGGGTGTGAGGTTTCCTTTTCACGGACGGCTCAGATCGCACAGTCACACAGACCAGGTGAAAGTTCTTGCTCCTCAGACAGCCTCTGAGGGGGCTCTGAGAAGCAAAGCCACTTGGGCAAAGTTCTCAATGAGCCAAAGTAAAACTTGAACTCAGGACTCAGCCTAGAGGCAGGAGTTGGCCCATCCTGCTGAGTAGACATCTCTCCAAAATGTCAGAATGATGATGCCTAATGCTGACCTTTTTCAGCATTAGGAATCAGCCGGATTAGTCACTTGGGAGTGTTGTGCTGGGTTTCAAGGTTCAAGCCTGCCCTTCCCCTGCCCTCCTGCACTCCTTTCAAAGCTCAGTTCTTTCTGGGCTCACTTGTTCCCAGGTCTGTAGGACAGAACGCGCCATGCTCATTCTTCCAGCAGCAGTTGTAAAATGCTTTTTGTGCTTGGAATTAGGCTAGGTTTGAGGGTTTAGCAGGACAGTCTTGGGTTTTAGGATGGTCCTGTCAAGGGAAGGGGACAGGTAGTGAGTACATAACTGCAAAAAGGTCTGCGCGTTAACGATGAGAACATGGAGTTGCTGAGGACACACAATGAGACCACCTCAGTGAGGCAGGGAAGAGGGAGGACTGGAACAGTGCAGGGTGAGAGTAGAGTCCGGGAGGGGCTGGCTCTTTGGGAGGAGAGTGGGGCTTCTATTCTGTGGATTATAGCTGGCAATTTGCACATTTCTTCGCCATGATCTTTCTTGTTGGTAACAAGAAACATATTTTAGCCATATTTCACTCACTGTTGAGCTTAGGGTAGGAATTCCCTGCTATCCTTGTTTTTTTCTTGTGCTCTGTGAGTCTGTTTTCTTCTCCCTAAGCCCCAAGCACTGTCTGATTGATGTAAAAGTTCCAGATGATCCTTAACCGAGTTTATTCTAGGTGAGAGACTAAATAGCAGAGAAAAGACTGATCTCTATTTCCTCAATCACTTTATTAATATTTCTGTCACCATTAACAAGTCTGTTATACAATTCTATATACTGCCGTGTAAGCATGTAAAGTGTCCATCACATCCATTGTCATCATCTGATATTCACGGGTTCTACATATTTCTATAGTTAATTATATCTAATTAATATTTAGTCTGTGCTGCTCCCCCTTCTGGCGCCTTCATAAATATTTTCTAATTTAATCTTCCTAAAACAGAGAAATGGTTACTTTACAGATGGGTAACTGATGCAGAGAAAGTTTCTGTAACTCATTCAAGAACCCAGCAAAGAGCAGTACGTGGTCTTAGGCTGGCAGTCTTGAGAACCACTCAGAAGTGTGCTTATCCTAGATTTGTCTAGTCTGGAGCCCACCCAGCTCGGGCTGCTGAGTTTCATTGTGTCATCGTTACAGAGTGTTTTATGGGTGCTGGGTGTGAGTCATGCTTCCCAGTGCCACAACCCTATGGGATCTTCCTCCCCAGGGAACTGGCATTGCTCTGAATCTTAGACAACCTGAATCTTAGAGGCATCTGACACCCCACTGATCCTCTGGATCCGGTGGACCTAGTAACAGAGCAGTGACTAGTTGGCTGTCGACCAAAAAGCCCCCTGGTTTCTGCTGGTGGAATTCAGAACCATCCTCCGGCAGTTCAGATCTTCACTACATCTCGACAGGCACAAATTACAACTGCCATCTTCCCTTCATTTCCAGTTCTCCCTTCACAAGAGAGATTAGAAAGTTTGAGTCCTGTGGATGCACTTTCCACAGCGGTCCCTGTTTCTGTCCCACAGACCTGGTCCGTGGAGACAGGAAGAAAAAACAATGTCCACCCCCTCCACCACCCCCAGCTCAGGGTTAGATTTTCCAGAACCAGAAACATCAGGACAGACAAAGCTTTGCTTCTGTCCTCCTGCGTCTCCTTGGAGGACTGGTGTGGCTCACTCCTCTCCATTTCATTAAACCCCGACACGCCATTTCCTTCCTGCAGAGCCCGTGTGCACACAGATTCACCTGCTCCTCGGTGTTGCTGCTTTATTTGCCAATACTTGTGGCTCCGACTTTTCTTCTTGTGGGTTATTCCAAGTCTTCTTTTCTGCTGTAGATGGCGGATAGTGCTTTGGTTTATAGGTCGAGAGTGCAGGGCTCCAGCCCGGGTTTTTCTTGCAATTCAGTCATGTGATTTCGCCTTCTCCATCTACAGTACCAGATCTATACTCCCAATTAATATTTTTGACTTGTGTCAGGTCTTAAATTGTTGAAGTTTTTAATTAAATATTAAAAATTTTGTGGCACAACATGATAGCCTACTACTAGATAACTCATACTATTACATTATTTTTTAGAGCATTTTCCCCTAGCATGTAAAATCATTAAGACATGCCACTAAGAAAAAGCACTAAGTTTTTCCATGAATTAAAGTTGAAGATGTATCACCAGAGGTGGTGGTGCATGCTTGTAATCTCAGTACACAGGAGGCAGAGGCAGGAAGATCACTGAGTGTCAGGCCAGCTTGAACACTATAGCAAGACACTATCTCATAAAAGAGAAAAAAATTAAGAAAAGATGCTCTATGTTTGGTTAATATTTCTCCTTTTACAAGACTCTAGAAAAATATCTAGCAGCTCAACATATTTTTTCTATAAAATGTTATTGAGTTATTCAATGTTTTAATGTATCATCTCATTAAATTTTTATAATTATCTTGTGCCATAATTATTTCTTATTCCCCGTAAAGAGATGAGAAAACTGAGGCCCACCTCATGGAGCAGCTTGCAAAATTTCACGGGGAGAAATCGCCAGAGCCAGGATGTAACTTGAATCCATTCAGAACCCTTCCTGGACCCCAGCCCTTTGCTTCTTTCTGTTAACCTGTCCACACCCTCTCCTTGAGGATGCAGGGAGTGACTGATGGTCCTACACGCTTCCAGTTCTGTAATCCTAGGATTTTAACTAATTCCTTTCCCCCTGGCTTGCACTTACAGATCACTTACTATGTGCCACGTGTCATACAAAGAAAAGACAGCGGGCCATGTTGGAAGACATCACAGTGCGCGTTCCCAATCCCAGGAGCGTCTCTGTCCTCTGTGGGTGTGACCACTCGCCGACTGAGCACATACTTACTGCTCACCTCCGGCGTCGTTATAGCCAGTCCTGAACGGGCCGTGGGCCCCGGGTCTCCCGGCTTCTACTCCTTTCTGTGCCTACACTCCTTCCCCAGGGATCTGGGCGGCAGCCTCACAACTGCAGTGTGTGTATTTCTAAGTGATAACAGAGCTTATGAGATGCTCCGTCAGCGGCTTATTTCCACTTATTTGATAATCAGTTGTGCTACTGGAAGATGTTTTTATTTATTTCATTTTTTTCTCATCCTGATTTCATTTTTATGTGACCTTTCTACATGTACAGTTCGCACCTCGCCTAGCTTGTCTGTTAGCTCTGAGTCACTCAGTACTGACTTTCCTCACAGCAGAGGCTAGAAAAATATCCGCTGCTTAAATTCCAGGTCCATTTCTCTGCCCTTCCCTTGCTGTGGCTGCGTGTTTATACACATGACGCGGCAACGCTGCAGTCTAGTTATGATGGGCCGGCTGTAAATATGGATTACATACATGTGCCCCGCAAAGTGCCCGTCCCAGGCAGCAGGTACGACACTACCAGCGACTACAACTTCTTGATAAATATTGCAAGAGCTTTCCTAAAAGCCATGCTCTTCTAAAACTGGGTTTTAGTCTTCCTCTTCTTCCTCAATGAAGAGAGCAGACGGATGGGACAGGGAGGAGCAATTGAGCATTTTTCATCTGTATCTTGGACGTACCCACAATAGAAGATATTCTGTCTGCCTCGCTCCTATGCGGAAGTGTTTCCTA
The DNA here is from genome assembly GCA_004026965.1 of Petromus typicus. Lineage (NCBI taxonomy): Eukaryota > Metazoa > Chordata > Mammalia > Rodentia > Petromuridae > Petromus > Petromus typicus. Next base: position 55,432 of record PVIR01005783.1, read on the forward strand.
AATAAGAAACACAACGCTCATACTGTGAACGAGGTTTAAACTGTAGGTCATACTACAAGCAGCATTTGAGTTTGGGCCCTTCATTTCCCATGGGCGCTTTCGCTTTGCCGGTTCACGGCCAGCTCTCTTAGGGCTGTACTCCCAGACCTAGTGGCCGTCCGCACTGCGCTGTTGGCTCTGGGTGACCACTTCCCTGTACCCTCTGTCTATCAGGGCTTTCTCAGGAAGGAGATGTGATAAAATGGAGAGACACTGCCGCGGTTCATGCTGCCACCGGCACAGGCGTCTGCCCTGTCTGCTCCCCAGCCAGACTCCATCAGTCTCAGGCCGGTGACTCCTGACCCCTGGCCAGTCACAGGGCTCCTTGCACTTTTTTTTTTAATTGAAATCTTTATTGGTACATTACATATACACATCATGATTGCACTCAACAATGAGAATTTCTACCAGTATATGACACAACTTAATTCTCATTTTTTCCCATAGCCCTACCCACCCTACCACCCCACCCCTTATATACATAAACTTTGTTTCCTTTCTTTTTTGTTATAATCTCATTATTTTTCCCCCTTCACCCTATTTCATTTTGAGTATTTTCTATTTTACAATATATAACATACAATGCTAGAACTCATTTACATCTTTATTTTCTCATACCAGACAAAAGATGTGATATTTACATATCTGTGACCTATTTATTTCACTTATGAGGATATCCTCAAGGTATGTCCGTTTAAGTACAAATGATTCAAATGTATCATTTTTATGGCAGAGTAATACTCCATTCTATAGAAGAACCACAGCTTTCTTATCCAGTCTCCAATTGATGGACATTTGGGCTGTCTCCAAGATGTAGCAATCACAAACTGAGCTGCTATAAACATGGGTGCACATATGTGACTGTAATATGAGTCTTTTAATTCTTGTGTGTATATACCTAGCAGGGCAATGGCCGGGTCAAATGGGACCTCCAATCCTAGCTTTCTAAGGAATCTCCAAACTGTTCTCCACAGAGGTTGTATGAGTCTACAGTCCCACCAACAGTGGAGAAAGGCTCCTGTTCTCCGCAGCCTCGCCAACATTTGTTGCTGGCTAATTCTGAAATGGCAGCCATTCTTTGTGGAGTGAGATAGATGAAATCTCAGTGTTGTTTTCATCTGCATCTCTTTCAGCTTGGTCTTCACGTGCCTTTCCATGCTCTCTGGTGACACCATTGGTGTGTCTTGGGACCTCTACATGGACTGCCCTCTGCCCTTTGCTGAACACTCACTCATTTTCCAGATATCAGCAAAGCCTCGGCTCCTGCGGGCACACAGGGACTTTGTGCTCAGTCTGCACTGCCGGAACACACACTGTCATTCATCTGCATGCACAAGATCACTGGCTTCCCTCTTGTCTACTAACGAGCTCTCCCTGGAAAAGGATGAGCTTCCCCCCATTTCCACGCAGCCAGCACACGGCCTGATGCCCAACACAGGTGGCACAACCCAGGAATGTGGCACGAGCCCATGATCTTGGAGGGGAGCTGGAATCAAATGGATCTTATTTTAATGAAAACTACATTGAGAACCAGAATTCTGGAAAGCATTAGACATTCCCATTTTCTTTTGTGGTTTTCCAAATCAGGAAACTTCTTGGGAAGCATTTTAAATGGCTTAAAAATTAAGTAATGAAATAAATCTCTCATTTCTTGTAATCAGCATGATGTGATATGAAACCAGAAGACAGTTTAGGGCTGTGTATTCCTGATTCTCTCCTTTCCACCTCTTTCCTGTCCCTTAAGAGGAGACTTCGCTGGCCTGGTTGTTGGACACAGAGAGCAGAAAGGGGAAGGAAAGTCAGGTGCAGATAAGAGGATGGGAGGAGGCTTCCGGTCAGGCAGCTAGCATCATCTCCACCAGGAACCGCGATGCAGAGAGTCCGAGGCGGCGAAGCCCAGGCAAGGACAGAGGACACAGAGGGTGACCAACGGTGGGACACCTTCCAGAGGAACTGTGAGAGGACTGAGGTATTTGTTGGAAGCTCTGAGAAATAACACAAGACACAGACGTGCTTCAACCTGGTGAGATGTGAGTAAAAGCCGTTTAAAAAATTATTCACAGTTAATCAACTGTAGCTCTATGCACAACTCTTTTTAGAAACAGATCCAATTATGTCCCAGGATACTCTCAACCACATGCATTCTTTTCTTACACAAGATTGGCTGTGGTGGCAAGAGTGCTTTTTAAAAAGTTCTCAGAAGATGCATCAAGAATTTTTCAGTTAAAAAAAAGTGATTTAAGGGCAATGTCCAGCAGCAGTGAGATGAATTTATATTTTCTCAACTCACGCCAATAGCAGTGCCATTTTCCTTGCAGAGGATACTCCTGGAAGCATATACTCTTCTGTCCCTCAGCCTGGTTGTGTCTAAGGACAAGACACATGTGATTTAGAGAAATTTGTTTAATATATGGGTCATCGATTCTTTGAGGACTCCCATGGAAAATGTGAAAATTCCTTGGAAAACTGAATGTCCATAAGAAGATACCCCCAAAGCTCAACTGTACCTCAAGTACACTCCAGAATATCCTACAGCCTCCCTATGGACTTTCTAGGCATTCACGTGCCTACATTATCAACCCTCCTTATTCCTACTTGGGTTCATTTGACTGCCATGTTCCACCATGTTAAAGAGTTCAGCCATTTTGCCTTACTTCCTGTAACAGATAAAGCAAAGTTATTCTGGAAAAATCTGAGTTTTTGCTTGTCCTTGTGTTATTCTGGCATCTAGAAATTTCAGTCTTAATGCTTTCACTTGTGACTGGAGACTGAAGACTTATTCAGTGGTTGACATGGACAAATGTGGAGACAATGAAAAGTGACTATCTTGTGATGGGCTTAAATAATTAATACATGGTTCTACATGAAAGGTTAACAGCAAGTAGCTGAGGATGTTAGCTAAGAAGGGTCACCTGCGAAGGGAGAGGTAGAAGAGGTGGCAGATGAGAAGTTCATTCACGTTTCCTGGACAGTAGTTTCGAGGGTCCTCCTGCTACTTCACAGGGGCCCGTAACGGATGAGTGGTTTGCAGAGCCCTCTCCACTACTGCAATTCTGTCACAATTATCTACTCAGCCAACGATTACATGCTGCCAGCGAGTCACATAACTCAGACTGTCCCCCAAGTTACTCCCTGAGGAGTGTGAACAGAGACCTCTTCTTTCTCCTCCTCCTCTCCCCGGTGTATCTTTCTCAGGAAGATGGTTTGCACCGCCATAGGTCAATTCAGCTCATCTTTGGCCTGACAGCCAGGATATGCATTCATAATTCCTCCTCTCCTTTGAGGAAACCTCTTATCACCAAGTAACACAATTCCAACCAAATATCGAAAGCTTTTGTGGCATAATTTCTCATATATTGATTCTATCCTGTAATCGTTTTTAGGATATTCATAAAAATAAAATATTATGCTCTTAAGAATTATATGACATTGTTGTTTTCCTTTAACTAAAACGGAAGGCTTACTTTTCTAATATCAAGAACACAACATCTATTCTTAATTCTGCACCACAAACATCCACACTACTAATCCAGAGTCTATCTCAGTACTCAGTACAGCACTGAATTATACTGACAGCAAGTGGTGAAAATGGATTAATGTAGGAAGTGACAGTGTGTTACATCCCAGCCACAGACCAGGTCTACACAGAGCTGAGGACCAGCAGGAAGCAGGTAGCTTCTGCAGGAAAAAATGAAAACCTTGTGTAAAATAACCCAAGTTTTTACAAAGGGAAATTGAACAAGGGCAAGTTCAAAAGCAAAAAAAAAAAAAAAAAAAAAAAAAAAAAAAAAAAAAAAAAAAAAAAAAAAAAAAAAAAAAAAAGGATGAGGGAGAACAAAGAGAGATGTCAATGGCTAGAGTAAGGAATATTTAGGACAAAGTCAATTCAGCTGAAAACAGAGTCCCACTATCCTCAAAGTGCCAGAAGGCGGTCCGACCCATTGAGTGAAATTCCTCCCAGAGCAGCCTCTCTGTGAGCACACTAGAGGCTCAGACCCAACATCTGCAAACAGTTGAGAGAAACTCACTGCAGCCTTCGACACAGCAGCACCAGAGTGCATTCTGACATTTAAGGGCAGGAGCAGCCCGGACTGTCTCAGATGGACGCCTGGTGCTCTGGTGGGCTTGTAACACGAGAACTATTTCTCCCCAAAAGTCCTGCCAGGTGGCCACAGCAGGACTCGAATTACCCTGAGATGGAAAGTTCTGGACCTCACTGGACCTGTCTATCTAGAGCCTAGGGACAGACTCGTGATTTGGCTTCCGTCACTTTGGCTTGTGAAAGTCAGATATAAAGCTGAAAAGACTAGGTCCTCGAGGTGAGCAACCCACCAGTGGTGATGGTTATTGATGGTTATAAGACTGATCGTCCGAGCAAGGCAGCAACTGGGTGGGGGATGCAATGCAGAGCACCTCCAGAGGCCGTAGCACCGCCCACTAGGGCTCCTTCTCGCGGTGCTTTAGGCTGCGTGTTGTCTCTCTCTCTCTCTCTCTCTCCCTCCCTCACCCTGCCCCTCCCTCCCCTCCCTCTATCCCCTCCCTCTCTCTCTCTCTCTTTCTCTCGTCCTGTCCCAGTTAGATCTTCCTCAGTCCACTCTACTCTTAAGCTTTTTGTTGAGTGTCTTTCTCATTATCTTTAGAAATCAAAGCCAGTATTTGACCCGGCGCAGCACTGTAATTTTCTCTTCCATTTCTTTGCGTCTGTCAACATGGTGGGTGTCATCTAGACACGAATTTATGAGTATTTCTAAAACTTCTTGGAAATCCCTTCAGCTAATGATAGTCTATGTTGCTTTTGTTGTTGTTCTCTCCCCAACTCTAGTGAGTCTATACATTTTCTAAACTGTTTAATAATAAAACTGCTGATATAACGCTTTTCCCCTATAACATCGTCTGTTCAATAAAAAGATTCTCTTGCATAATCACATGCCATTTTCAGGATCATAAAATTAAAGCCGATACAAAACTAATACCCAATCTGCAGAATTTGCCTTACAGTGTCCTTCATACCAAAAGAAACCTTAAAATCATTCTGGAACTAGTTGGTACATTTTTAATAAATCCTTCTCCTATCTGAATCAGCCTGTCATTTTCTGTTGCTTGCGACAGATAACTCAAATTGATTTTTTAAAAATTGGAAACAGGAATGAGGTTCCTCAGGTAATAGAATTGAAAATGTGTAATTGACTATGTGGAGAAGGACAGGACCAGAGGGGAGAGAAGGACCCCCGTGCGCCAGGTTGGCAAGATGCTGAATGATCTTGTGCTCAACTCTTGAGGCCATCTACATGCTAAGGAAACTGTCAGGTGAATTAAGATGGTACAACCTGCTCCGAAGTTGGTAAGTGCTAGCAATTTCTTATAGCCATTGGTGGGACCCTAAGGGAAAGAGACACCTGGAAAAGTGCCCCTTTTCCTTCTCCAGACAAGTTCGTGTTTGGAGCTGACACTTGACTCTACTACGCCACTTGGTGACCACAAAGAGCCAATCGGAATGTGACACCTCTGAGGATGGCGTCACAAGGGCTCAGTGCCAAGGGCTCCCTCTGGACATGGCTAGGCAGCACCTCCAGACTTGCACCTGGAAAGACACACTTTCTTATTATCAAGTTATTTTCTACCCAGTTTGGTATTGCACGCTACTGAAAACACCCTAAAGATAAACATGTCCCATGAAATGACTCCGGCTTTGTGGTGATATCTTGTTTGATGGGTTAAACATTCTCATGAATATAAAAACAGAGATGTCATTGTTCTCTGCTGTGCCGTATGTTGTTTCCTAGGTTCCCCTAATATGGCGTTTCATTTTTTTAAAAGCATCAAAGGATAAAATACAGTTTTGAAACTACTAACTATATGTGAAACACCACTAATGAAAGCAACAATATGAAAATGCTTCTTAAAATAATCTTACTGCATAATGAGAAAGGGTAAATGTGGTGTTCTGTGGCCCATCAGGGTGGATATCCTGACAGTAATGCACTATATATCTCACAACAGTTAGAAGAGGGTTATGAATGGACTTCTCATTGAGAAATGATGGAAGCTTCTAAAATGACGGTCAACTCCGAGCTGAGCACTACCCAACATAAGCATGAATCAAAACATCATGCTGTGACTTATTTTAAATATGTACAAATATTAATATCAATCAAAAACAAGATAAAATGAAGAAGTTATAAATTATTTAAAACCAAGTCTGTCCATGCTATTACAACACAGAGGAAACTGAGGGTAAGTAACTTCATAGAGATCTTGAACGATGGAGCCATAAATCAAACTGAGGTCGTGTAGTCCCATAATGTGCTACCTTTTTGATTCACTAGGCAAACGTGAGAACTCTTTTGAACAAAAGTTTAAAGGGTTCTTTTGAACTGGGAAATAAGAGTATGTGTTGAATGAGGGGTGGTTTCCAAGCCCTTGCAGACAGCAGCAAAGAGACTGGGCTGTCAGTTTGGAGAAAGAAGCTTTCTGTATTTCCATCACCAGTGACTCCCTAACCCACTCCTGGGAAGCCACAGACACCCACCTACCTCTGCAGTTGAAAGTGGTTGGCATGGAGGGACCACAAGGCAAACCGTAACATTTTCAAAGGAATTGTTGTGTTTAACAAAAACCTCTCAGAGAGCAGCTAAGGGCTAACAGCCTCATTTTCTATAAAATGAACCTGAGACACTTGTTCAATTATTTCCCTGACCTGCTCTCTTGTACTACAGAGAATGATAAGACGGGCCTGTGAGCCCCCCCAAGGTAGAGAACAGAGTGCTTATTTTAAGAGAGTTCAAGACCCTCTCTGGGCTCTGCGGGGACTTCTCTTCCCAAACTCTCTGCTCACTGGCAGCCGATAATCCAGGCTCACAGACATATTTGACTAGTTCTTTGTCAGAGAAGCAATGCAGTATGTTTCTCCCACTTACATCCCATCTGCTAGAACATGGTTTATTTGGGTTTCATAAATGCCGGCTCTGAATGAGATGAGACACTCTATAAACTAGTTGGTAGCTTCTGTCATATACCAATAGTACAGAGATGTTATCTCAAATGCACTTCTGAACAATTAACTGACTAAGCTTCCCAGCATGACTTGATAGTGATCTATTTCCATAGCCAATTAAATGTGGAAAGAAGAATAAGCCTGTCCTTTGTGGTCTCCTTGCCTTCTGCCAGGCACTGAGCTTGGTTTTTGGTATACATTATATTAAGCTACACACCAAATTTGTAGCCCAAGCACATCATCCCCAGATAATAAATAAAGAAACTAATACTCCTGGATGAGGTTATGGAAATTTCCCACCGTCCGCAGCCAGGAAGTGTCATCAAGAGCATGCCAATGTGGAAACGGAGACCCAAGGTCCAAGACTCTTCTGATCCATTGAATGCATTTCATCCTCCTAACACAACAAACTAAAAGGGGGAAAGTACTCTCACAATGGCTGTTCTGTATTTAACCTCCTTTCTGTGGGATCAAGTGCTCAGGAGAAGAGCATAGTATTGTAAGAGTCTGAGAGAATACCAAGAATATACCAATAGAATATACCAAGAGAATACCAATACAGGGCGGGACAGGACATACATCCGTTTTCAGTATGTGACTGGCTTCTTGCTACTAAGGAGGCCCAGTTTCTTCATTTGTTACCTAGAGGCAGCACAGTGCACGTTACTGATTTGGTGTGTGCACTGATATAATGTACACAAAGCATTAAGCTCAACAGGGTGGCACTGGTCAGCCCTGTCGATTTCAGAACGTGCTCATTCCTGATTTTCCTCTAGCCTGAACCTTGCTCCTTAGATTCCATTTCGGGCACCTCCCCCACCTCCTCCTCCTCTGCTAATGCTTAACTATGTCCTCTCCCTTCTCTTCCCTTTAAATTCCTTTCCTAGGTGATCTCATTCTCTTCAATGACTTAAAATAACACTTTTGTACCGATGATTCATAAATCCTAAGCACCAGCTCTTAACATACCCCTGAGCTCCAGGTTCATTTCTAACTGCCTACTTACCATGGTCTCTTAGTTGTCTCCTGAACATCTTGCATTCAGTACATCGAAAATAGAGCTCTGGATTTACCCATACCTGCTCTTGGTTAGAGGTATCACCCCCACCAAGTTTCTTAGGCCCAAAATGTAGAAATGACCATCACTTTCTCACTTCTCTTCACATCTCTCATCTGATCTACCTCCAGATCTTGCCAAAATGTATTTCCAAAATATATTGATTCTAGCACTTATTACAGTCCCTGGTGCTTTAGTCTCCATCCAAGTGACCTGTTTCTCACAGCAAGGTCTCCATGGGCGGCTTCAGTTCTTCCTTGGTCTCAGCTCATTCTCTCCCCAGTCAGAGGGAGCAAATCAAGACATAAAGCATCCAATCGGTGCAATGTCGAAAAGCCTCCAATGCTTCTGCTAGGTTTCGTGTAAAGCTCACATCTCTCAAAGTGAATATCCTTCTCAAACATTCAAATATGACCAAAGCCTCTTCTCTGTCTTGAACATTCTCCTGCCCTGTGGTCTTCTCATCATCTGCCATCCTTCCAACACACTGAGCCACTTGTGACCCTGGCCTTCAAGACCTGCTGCAAAAACTCACTGCCCAATCTTCAGTTTCCCCTTTCCCTTTATTTGAGTTTTGGCTCAAAAGCTTTCACCCCCGTGTGACTTCCACCGGCCACTCTGAAGAAAAGTTCTTCTGCCAAACCCTTCTCCGATTTCTGCTACATACAGTTACCTACTGTTATTGCTTTTAAGTGCTCATGTCTCATGAAAGGTTTCACTTTGTCTGCATCTGCTCCCTAGAATGTACATTACAAAAAGTCAGTCCTATCTAAAGGAAAATCTCTGTCAATAAAGATCGAAGCCCTAAGGTGCCCTTGAGAAGGTCAAGGTCCTGCCGGGACTGGTTGAATTAACCATGATGCTGTCTGCTCATGATGAAGCAGTCCATTAACACTTAATCACCAAGACACACTCAGATTTAAAAATTCCTTTCTCGAATCCCTTGCCCCAGGGAATAATATATTCAGGTTACAAAGTACAGATACTCTCTTCACTTAGGTGGACTTTCAATTTTAAATTTAAAAGTTAGAACTTTAATCTATTATCTCTTGAGTTTGAATGTATTTTCAGTTGCCTGGGGAAAATTATTTGGCCACAATTAAATTTTAAGAAACACAAGAATTACAAAGAGAAGAAGAAATCTCTCCTAATTGACCAATAGAAAAATAAATACCAAGAGTTGGAGTAGAACTGAGTCAAAGTCACATGTGGCATTGGCTCAGCAGCCAGAAGGAAGCAGCAAATGGAAACAGAACAGTGTGTGTTATGCACAAATGGCCTATTTTGTAAAGCCATCATCTGTGAAAACTTAAAAGGAAACTAATGTTATATGAACTTATGGTTGTTGGGGAAATTATTAGAGAACAACATTTCTAGTGGGTATTAATAACTGTTGACTTCATCTGGCACAGAACAATAAAATAAAGTGCTAAGAACATAAGCAAGGGGTTTACAAGAAAATATAGAAAGTTATAGGAGGGGTCCAGAACATGTGAAATTTTGCAGAATTGGAATAAGCACTTGTTTATCACAAATGGGTAAAAAAAAATCAATTAGCATTCAGCCCCACATCAAGGAAAAAATCCAAGAATATGATTTTTCACACCAATGGCTAAACTGCTGAATGGGTTAAGAGATGGATTAACCTCTCGTTTGGACAAAATAACCCATCTAAAAACAACTAGGGTTGTGAGTTTCCCACTAATGTTCAATTGACTTAAAATTCCCACAGTTCACATACAATAGAGAGAGGAAATTCTTAAACAAAGAACTGTGTATGTGGCTTTTGGTACAAGGAGATGACCATAATCTACTGCAAAAAAGAAGCTGATTAAATATATGAGAAAATTGTTAAGCAAAAGGAACAACAAACCTTGTAAAAATGTTCGTGACCTCTGTGTATAGTCAAGATATAAACATGTGAATAGCTATGACTGTGAAATTAGAATGAGTTGCCCATGAGGAAGATTGTCACGTGGAAGGAGAGTACATGCGACAGTCCATTCTCCCTTAGACATGTCAGGACAAATCAGAGAGAAGAAAGGACTCCCCAAGGCACAGCCTAGGGCACTGGCCAGAAAGCTCCTTCAACACTGCACAAGGATAACCTACCCAAGAAGCTTTCCTGATCCAGAAGGCTAAGGATTTAAGCTACCAGAAGGCATACATAGAAAAAGAGATGTCATAGAAAGAGAAAGAGAATCTCATAGATGCCCTGCCTCTATTCCACCATTCTGTACTTGTTAGAGTAGCGAGAGGTAAACTTTTGTTGTTGTTGTTGGATTGATAATCAAAAAAAAAGCCACATCCAGATATGGTATCCCACTTTGGCAATCTCACTACACTAGGAGGCTGGGACAGGAGGCTCATATGTTCAGGTTCAGACTGGGCAACTTAGTGACTTCATGAGATTCTGAAAAAAAAAAAAAAAGGCCACATTATACCTGATAAAAAGACCAGCTTCAACTTCTTGTCATTCAGAAATGAAGAACTTGGAGTTCTGTCCCCTGACCTGAGATGACTTTCAGGACATGTCCTGAGGTGTCCTTGGGGACACACTGAAGACTACAAGTAGAACCCTTAGTGTTGTTCACAAAATATTTTGAGTTCTCTCATCCCCAGTTACATGGGACAATTATAACTCTTTTCTTCCTTTGTGATAAATAAGATCACGTGACTAGATTTGATCACTGAGTTGTGAAGAGGTGCTTTTATTTCAAGGCTAGAGAATTTAAGTCCCAATATGAGCCTTCCGGAGCTCTTCTTCCTGTAGCATAGTGACCACATCAGTCGTGATTCCATTTTCCTCTGGAATCGGGAGCAACTACAACAGGCAAAGCTTCTCTGCTACCTCACAATTAGCCTCTAAAATTCCATAGATTTTTTTGTTTGAGTTTGTGTTTGAGCCTCTGGCTCATTCTTTGACATTGTTTTAATAATTCTTATTTCACCGTCATCTAGCAATGAGTTACCACTCGAGGCATTGCTTTATGATCTATTCATAGAAGAGTTTCATGCAAACTTCTCTATTATTTTATATATTTTTCTGCAACATCAGCATTTACGACTGCCCAATAATTCACAGTCCAGATGTTACAGGGTTTTCACTCACTCCTACACTGATAAACCTAAATGAACCATTTCAAGCTTCAGCGTTATAAATAATAATAATCACATATATTTTTAGAGCTAAATTTGAGCAGGTTCATGACAATTACAGAATTTATGCATTAAAGCTTATTTTCCTTTTTAAAATATTTGAACTTTTAGCTATTTATTCAGGTTCCATTCTAGTTGCATTTTAGTGATAAGATAGTAAAGAAGATGTACAAATCTTTCATGGAACATGTTACCAAATTGTTTTCAGAGTCTGTCACTGTCCACCCATATATCTTGCTACTGACGCTGTGTAAGTGCCCTCTTTCCACACTCTTAGCCACATCAATTAGGAGACCATAAATATCTTCTTGCCGCTCATACCATCATCTCTCTGGAATGTCCTATCCATATTTGAAGATGATGAATGATAGTAATCCACAAACACAGTATAACTAAAATTTACTAGTTTATTTTCAGAAGAGTGCACATCACTAACTAAAATTAGTAACTATGCTTCTCTATCAGTTTAGGAAACAGTGCACATCTCACATACCCACAGAGCTTTCTCTCACCCACTGGATAGCATTTCTCCACTGTGGAAGTTATTTGTTCACATCTCTTTTCCTTCAGAGACTACCAGGAACTTGAAAAAAATGAATGACAAATGTTTAAAAGGGGTATAGGTAGCCAGTTATACAAGTCAAGCTTGGGAGATAAGCACAGATTGTTTCCCTATGAGCCCTCTCAGCTTCACATGGCAGACAGCGGCGGCCAGCTCTGAGGGCCTGTGATTTCCCTCTGATGTCACCATCCTCTTTTGCTTAAAAGCAAGTCGGCCATCTTAGTCACTGTTTCATCGCTGGGACAAAATGCCCAGTACCCACAGGAGGAGAGACCTTCCTTGGCCAGGGTTTCTATCCACAGTCAGCTGACTCTGAGGCATGAATAGGATGGCAGAGGGGCCTCTTGCAGCAGAACAATGCTCGCCAGGAAGCAGGGCCAGAAGTGGCAGCTAGGGAGGGAGGTGTATGTATCCTGCTCACTTTCTTATCACTGAGATGCAGATTTCAACCCCCAGTGGTGTAGGAGGTGAGGTTTATGTTGATTCAGAGTTTCAGAAGTTTCAGCCCATGGTCAGCAGGGACGGTCATGGTTGAAGAGCCTGTTGGGGAGGCTGCTCAGGTTGCCACAGTGAGGATCCAGAGAAGGAAGGAGCAGGGGAGGGAGATGAGCACTTCTGGGTCAGCCCTAGTGACCGCATCTTCCAGCCAGACCCCGCCATAGGCCCCATGATCCAGCCATCTTCCAGAACCTTCCCTGTGAGCATAGGAGGCTCTTAGAGAACCTACTGATGTAGAGCAAACACCCCCAGGGGCTGGCCTGCAACTAGGCTCCACCTCCCAGCAGCTCCTACAGCTACTAAACTTGTTTCATTCGCCCTTCATACCATGGAAGTTGGGGAGAGGACACACTTAGATCTAAACCCCAGCATTACTTAGGAGTAAAAGCCAGAATGGTTCACAGTTGAAGGAATCTGGTGACAATAACTAGTATTCTTTTGCAGATCCTTCAAAATGGAGCTGCAGAATTAACTGTAGCTTCATATTATTTCATCAGTATAAATATTCTATGCGTGATTGTGTAGAAAAGTTATCTAACATAATTAGGTAGATAAAAGAAATCCAAGCTAGAGCAGAGAAGTCTCTTCTATACCAACCCTGTGTGTACATGCACCGCAGATACACAGCACAACCTAGGACAGAATTTGGTACCTTGGGTTCATAGAATTTAAAATCTAAACCCCAGGCTCTTACCGTCAAACTTCACTGACAATTTGCATGATCGAGCTTTAAGTATGACTGTCTTTTAAGCTTCTCAAGGGAGAATTTTGGAATGGGCCTAAAATGAATATGATCTTGATATTTTATAAGGGAAATATTATTTCTTGATAAGATATAAAATATTTACTGCCTGCAGTGAGGGCGTTCCAAGTGATTTGTAGCTATAAACTTGACAGCATAGTATTTAAGAATGCATTTCACCCTACATAAGCAATAATTTGAGCTGTATATCAAAACCTTTTTTAAAAATGCCACTCAGGAATAGAAATTAACTACTTCGGCAAGTAAGTGTAGGACTATCATCGTTTTTAGTTCACTATGGGTTTCTTAAATATTCCCACTTAGATTGTCTTGTCAAACTTGTAAATTCTGAGGAACCATCAGGAAATGGTGTGCAACGGAGCGATATGATAAAGGAAATGCAACAGACTTTGGACTGAATGTATTGAATTTGCCAGGATGATTTTGTTTTCAGAAGCCCTTTCTGGGTCTTGGAGGGATTCTCTGCCTTTCTCTAAACTTGACGCATGGCGCGTGAATATTCTCACATTCTGGTTTACTTTCAGTCTTCTGAGGCAGGAAGAACGTACCCAGCACACGTGCCTCCTTACCCTACCTGCCCACGTCTCTGAGACCCAGTCCCACCCTCAGCTCCTCCGCACAAGTTCTTGGTTCCATGCCAGGTCTTCTCCACCACTGTCATAACCCTTTTCTAACTTGTCTCTTCCTCTCTCTCTCTTTGTTACTTCTGTGTAGTTCCCTGCCCTTTGTATTTGTTTCTTTCGCTCATCATGACTAGACTGTCTTTTCCCAGCCATTTATGACCACAGGCTCTGAGTCTCTTTTAAGTCTTCGTGCAGATTCACCTCTATCCTTAAACTTTGAATTTTCTAAATTGGTGAGGAAGAATTTTTTCGTGTTCCATAAATCAGGCACATCTGATGTGCTCCTACTTTCTTATACAATGATACAGGATTATTTATTCTGAAACATTTTAGGCAGACAGATATGTCTGACTTACCCAATATCAATAAAAACACTTATAAGGCTAGGGATTTATATTCTGTGTTCCATCATATAATTTTTTTAGTTGATCTTAAATAAATCAACAGCTCTTTCATTATCTTGAAAAGGGGTCACAGAGCTATAACATCATTTTTAGGTCCCTTCACACAACATACGGTGAGTCTTCAGAAGTAAGAATTGTCTTTTATTTCTCTTCTATCTTTTACCATGTCTACTATAAACTTGAACAAATAATTACACTGTGAATGCTATAACTGTGACTATTTGTATACAGATGGGCAAGTGAAGATGTGAGTGGTGGATAGATATAGCACTATGGAGTTGTTGACTTTATAATCACTGACTTCTTTGAACCAGTTTAAAATAAAAATCCTCATATTAATTATCCTTTTTCTATATTA
>PVIR01005784.1:0-32963 GCA_004026965.1 Petromus typicus
CCCTGAGCTCAGCCTCAAACTCACATCACAATCCTCCTGCCTCTGCCTCCCGAGTGCTGGGATTACAGGCGTGAGCCACCACGCCCGGCACTGTGGTATGTGGTACTGGTTGCTGCTGGGTGTGAGTCTCCACGCCCAGCATGGTATGTGGTTACCGGGGAATCGAACCCGGGCCCTTGCGCTTGCAAGACAGGCGCCGAAACCACTGAGCTAACTCCCCGGCCCTAAGAAAGTATTTCTAATCAATATGTCTACCTTAGAATTTTTTTACAGGATACTCAGAATAGATGATATAATTTTTGCTATATATTTGCTATTTTCTTTTCTCCATTTTTTGGCGTACTAGAGATTGAACATAAGATCTTCTCACTGAGTTAAATTACATTATTTCTTTTCCTTTTTTAAAATTTGAGATAGAGTCTCTCTAAATCTGAAGAGCCCAAGTTGGGCTCCCATTCGGAATCATCCTGTCCCAACCTGTCCCAGTGCACTGGGATTATAAGCACGTGCCACTATCCCAATTTATACAAATCATTTGTGCTACAGTGAAAGAAAAAAGTTAAAATTCAGAGCAGAATGCATGCATTGATTCTTCATGATTGTGAAAATGTACGCAGAAGAAATAAGTTCTTCAGGCCTTTTGTAATCAACGTTTTTCCCCCTACAATATTTGGATTGTGAAATTATAAAAAAATTAAGATTTTAAATTTTCTAAACTCTATCATATTTAGTACTCTTTGATTCTTGACAGTGCTTTGTCTTGACAGGCTTGTCATTTTCTTCTTTCCAAATTGATGTTTACATTTGTAACACATTGGGAGTACCCTATCCACTTTCCCTCGTGCTTCCATGTCAATGTGATTGGCCTGATTTTCCCCTAATGTAGGAGAGGTTCCACTAGGAAAGTTAACTGTCCAGCACTTTGAGCCTGTGAAAAGGCAAGGCAGCCTCCAGCCACTAAAGACTCTCTTGAGAAAGTTACAGTGTGGGCAGCTGGAAGATTGGGCCAGAAGACTCTAAATTCGTGCTCTACGGAGTGGCTGTCATTCAGTGGCTGAGGGTGTTGGTTGGTGCACATGTATCTCAGCTTTTTCACACTAGATAGAATGTTTCTGAGGCTGGTATTTTAAACTAGGCCCTAGGAAATCTCCATAAATTTAAGCTCTATTTCCTCACAACTATAATCTGCATGCTAATTTACCCTTTCTTTCTTTCCTTCCAATTTCTGTCTCACTTCCCCTTGTGCCTACTATGTTTCCTGAAATGACACACAAAATATACTACTTGCTCTTGAATTCTTAAATCATGGTCTACACAACTGAACAATTTCCCAAAGCCTTAGCTAAGGAAATATTCACATAGAGAGAATTTTAACATTCATGAGTAATATCACTGATTATAGGAAGATAGAAGCATGAAAATAAGTGAATTTGGAAGTATTTATGGATAGCATCTATTTGTACTTTGTTTTGAAATACAATCATTGCTACTGAGAATAGATTGTCATGTTCATATTAATCAGCATGAAGCTGGAAGAAAAAGAATCTTCCATGAGAGCAAAGAAAGATGAGATTTTGTTCTTCACATTAAGCTTTATTACCATAGTTGCTCATCTTCTTAACTGAACTAATTAACAGTGAGAAAGACACAAGTTGTATTGTGTCTAAAAGTATTACAAAATATTACTAGCAGGTCTCAGTAGCATGGTTAATTAAAAAATAAGCTACTTCTTTTCAGAGAATTAAAAGGTCAAGCAATTTTATTACATTTTTGAAAAGTTTATTCAGTTATTTGTAGCATAAGAGATGTATCATACTGAATATGAAAAACTGACAACTTTTTTAAAACTTATTTTTATTATCTGATACAAAATTAAACAACAGGAAAGTATTTATTTTATATCTTTAATCAGAACTGTAGAGGTACCTTAATGCAAAATTACAATTAGGAAAAAAGCAATATATGCTATGGAATGGAAGATTCATTAAAATATACTTTCTTGTAAACTTCATTAACCATATCATTTGAAAGCTGACTAATCCTTAGATGTCTGATCAAATCTTGAGATAGTTTCTAAAACTCCTGGCTTACCATAGCTAGATTAATATTAATTGCTCCTTTACCATTAAAAGTTCTGTCTTCTGCCACTGGGTTTCACAGAGTGGTGGATAGTATTTAAATGTTAAGTTAAAAGAAGGTTCAATTGAATAACACAAGAATATAGCATAACTACACCTCAGTAAGTTATATCTATTAGCCCATTTAACTTATTGATCATTTTCATTTAACTTATAAGAGTGGCAAACATTTTCTAAATTGTTTTATAAATATCTACAGGGATTCATGAAATTCAGGTTTCCCAGTTCTGAGCCCCACCTTTACTTAACTAAAAACCTAATTATATTGAATCCTTTAACCAAACTTTAACAGAATATATCACACGTTATCTTTGTCCTTCAATTATCTTTGCCTGTTGTGTTTCATCATTTCAAAAAAGTCTAGTGCCAAATATTGGCCTTTTTCTAATTCGTCATTTTGAAAAATGTCCCTTTTTTTTTTTTTTTTTTCCTTTCACCTCACTGGGCACTTTGATGGCACAATTTCAGGCAACAGTCTTTTATGATCTCGACTAGTACATACTTATTCCAAACCCTCTTCCTCCTCATTGCAACATCATTTTTAACCCAGTGCTGTGTATAAATCTTCCTTTTGGTTATGAAAGCTCTATTGTAGTTTCTTACTACATTGTATATCAGATCAAAATCCTGCACTCTGGTTCATAAACGTTTACCAACGTGTGCTAATCACTGCTTTCACCTCTTAGCATTATCTTCTTTTAAATGGAAGCGAACACGTTTCTCATATTTCAGATGAACTTTCAGCCCCAAACTAAGCATTGTGCCCTCTCTTCAGTACATTGCGTCTACATTTCCTTCCTTAAAAGCCGTGCCTCTTACATTTTTCTAATGAAAACTATACGAAACTATTATTCTTTTCCATTTTTTTCTATAATCTACAAGAAATTAACTTTTTCCTCTATACTTTTTGGTTATTGTCTTAGACGAGCATGTGTTTTCTTTGTCAGAATGTTACATTCTTATAGTAAAGACCCTTAAGCTAGTTAAGCCATGTCTCATGTTGAGTATTAATAGCGGAAAGTTAAGGGGACAAGCACTGTTGGCATTCTAGAAAGCAAATGCAAGTTTACACCTTTGTGCAGCGCAGAATATATTGCCGCTGTTATCTTATTTGACTGGAAAGAACTGTGTGAGCGGGGGCTGCAGCCCATGTTTTCAGTGGGGAGGAACCCCAAGCTTTACTGCACTGCGATATTCAAGAGGACAGACTTTAGAGTCTGAAAGACCAGGGTTTGACTTATTACTACAAGGATGATAGCGGTGTGACTCTAGGTAAATTACTATTATCTCTAAACCTAAACTGTCTCATAAAATGGGGACAGTATTACCACATGATATACTGCACGATACGGCGATAACATCTAAAGTGGATTGCTTGCCACATGGTAATCACCAAATCAACAGCAACATTTTAAGGAATTTGCGCAGGCTACACTGCTGGAACAGCTTGCAAAGGATCTGAAACGGAGACGCGCGACCTTACAGTCCAGGTTTTTCTCAGAGCCCTACTTCCTAGCACACCGAGTTAGTTAAACTGCTAACTTCATGGATGACCTTGAACAAACCACTTCACCGAGTCAGTTTATTCATCTGTAAAATGAAGGATTTAATTTAGATCATCTTTATGATTCAGGGTCTACTCCAGCTATGTCCGATTTTTTGCCCCTTGTTGTGTCTTAAGGCTGAGGTTCGGGCTCGAGATACAGCCCGGATCCGTCTCATCAGAAAATGCTCAGCGCTGCGAGTCTCCTTCCTGCGTTCGCGTTTGGCTCACTGTGTAGCCTGGGCTCGCACTCAGCTGTTGCCTGTTTTGCTCTGCCGGCCGTCACCTTGTGAAGCAGACAGAGACCCACATCTTTATTTATACCCTGGCTGGTTCCCGAAAGGATTCAAAGCGGCGAGTGACACAAAAAGTCCCCTGACGGCGTCACTAAGTGCGATTAAGAAACCCGCTTTTGTGAGACCTACTGGTGGAAATCCCCTGAGCGAGAGATGCTCCTCAGTGCCCCTCCTTTCGCCTCTCAAATATAAAAACTACCGCCGCTAGACAGACGTCGCAGGAGTCTGCGGTCAGGCGCCCCGCCCCGCGGTCCCACCCGCGGCCCCGGGCGGTCACTCCAATGCCCTTCTCCGGGAAACCCAAACTGTCGCCGCTCCGCTCCCCGCTGGACCAAGTTCCCGCGGCGCCCGTCCGCGCCTCTAAGACCGCAAGTGTCCTGATTGGGTAGGGCCCGGAGAACCTTCCCCATTCTTCCACCTTATTGGTTGGCACAGCTGTCGGTCAGCTCGGCTTCCCGCCCTGCCGCCTAGCGCGTTTCGTGGACCCCTTAGTTTCCGCGCCCGGCCGCTTACGTTTGCCTGAGCGGTGTTGCCGGGGCCCCGTGACCTTTCACCTTCGCTCTCCCACCGGGGCGCCCCGGCCCGGGCCCGCGCCCCAGCCTCGCGCTCTCGCGGGCCCGGCGCGCACACGCACGCGCACTGGCCGCCTCCCCCGCCCGCCGCCCGCCGCCCGCCCCCGCCCCGCCGCCGCGGGCTGAGTCTCCGGCGCGGGGAGGCGGCGGCGCCGCGGAGAGGGAGAGGCTGGGACCCGCGCGCGAAGTGTGTGGGAGTCTGCGAACTCCAGCCCGCCCGCCGCCCTCCCCGCGCCGCCCCCGCCCGCCGGCCTCCCCCCACGAGCGCGAGAAATAATGAGCGAGGCCGGGCGGCGACCGCAGCAGCGCCGAGCAGCCCAGGCGACGGCAGAGACGCTCCGGCAGCGGCGGCGGCGGCAGCTCCAGCTGCGGGAGCGAGCGCAGCGCTAGCGCGGGGACCCCGCGTCCCGCCCGGCTCCTGCGGCCCCGGCCCGCCGCCCGCCTCCTCCCGCTCCTCAGCGCTTCGCCCGCCGCCGCTCCTCCTCCCCGCTTCGCCCGCGCCCGCGCCCGCCGGCTCGCCGCGCTCCGTCCCTCCTCCCGCTCATTCACTCGCCCCTCGCTCCCGCTCCTTTCTTCTCCTCCGTCTCGCACACCCCCTCCATTCCCCTGTCTCCTCCCGACGCTGCACTGCAGCTGCTCCGCGCCCTGCCCCCTCCCCAGTGAGCACACCAGCAACACGGCTTTTCTTTTTTGATCGATCTGATTAAAAGAAAAAAAAAAATACTCTGAGAAACCCCGAACGCCCCCTCCCCCCAACAAGAAAAAGAAAAAAAAAAAAAAAAAAAGCCCGAGAAAAACCCAAAACAAAAGGGAGAAGCGTCTCCCGTAGCGGCGGCAGGAACTGCAAACATGATGGCGGCAGCTCCCATCCAACAGAACGGGACCCACACTGGGGTTCCCATAGACCTGGACCCGCCGGACTCGCGGAAAAGGCCGCTGGAGGCGCCCCCCGAAGCCGGCAGCACCAAGAGGACCAATACGGGCGGTGGGTATCGCTTCGCTCGGCCGGCCCCCTCCCCCGCCGCCGCCCGCCCGCCCGCCCGCCCTCCCGCGCCCTCCCTCCCGCCCGCCCGGCCCGGACACCTCGGCCCGAGCCGGGCTCCGCTCCGCGCCGCGCCGCTCGCGCCCCCTCCCCTGCACCTGCCCGGCCCGCGTCCCCGCACATTTCCATTTCTGTGTTTATCATTCATCAAAATGGCGACCAGTTTTCGGAATAGACCCTGTCTTTCCATTCCATCCGTCCCGAGGCTGACCATTGAAATATCCTAGATCTGGGCGCGAGGGTCCGTCCAGGAGGAAGGAGGAGGAGGAGGAGGTGGAGGAGGAGGAGGAGGATGACCCCCGAGTGAGGTGATGGCCGCCCAAAGATGCGCGCTGCATTTAACAGTCGGATAAAATAAATAAATAAATGGCATTCGGGTAGCAGATTGCAAATGATTGGGGCACCGGAGAGTTTTCCCTCCGTCCATCCATCCCCTCGCTTTGGGCCACAAGTAGTATGCAAAACCCCGAGGAGTGCATGCCCTTAGCGCACTGAGATTGTCGGTACAAGTTTCTCATTGATTTGTCTTCAAGGGTGTGCAGACGAGGGGGGTGTCTGGTTCGGCGGCTCGTTAGTTAACATCCTGCGCTGCCTGCCTCGGAAGATGAGTTATAACGGGACCGGTATCGCTTCTTCATTTGCACTGGAGTTATCTTAACAATGCACCCAATGCATCGAAGCAGAGGTGACTTTATCTCCAGCATGCCCCTTCGAAACGGATTGGGGGTCTTGTGAGTGGCACGCCGCAAAATTGGGGATATGCGTCCACCTTAAAGAAAAAAAAAAGCCGGATTTGCTGGGATGTTTCCTGTTTGAGACGTGGTCGGGGTGACGGGATTAAACTTTATGGAGTTGGTTTTATTTTTCTAAAACAGTTCGTTTTGCCTTTTCTCGGTTGATCGACCCTTCTCTCGGTTTACGGTTCTTTTGGAAAAGAACATTGTCTGTTTGGTCACTGTTAAGTGTATTTAATATAAATGACTCTTAAGCTTTTTAGCATTGGCAAAATTCTTCTTAAGGTTCTTTAATTAATGAGCTTAAGCGAGATCAGAGTAGACTAAGAAGTGCTGAAGAAATACATTAGGATTAGTTAGGTTTGTCATTCTGTTCCGTTGACTTGAGGGCTAGCAGTTTTTGAAGGCTTGGAATACACCCTACAGTTTGGGCTCATTATTTGGTAGGAGAATGGTTATTTTGCTTACTTTAAGTAGGGCATAGGCAGTGGTTAATTGTAGAGCTTGTGTGTTTGCTAGCAACAAACAAATTAGGTTCATCACTATTTTCAGTCGTGGGTTTTTTCTGTTTTCTTTTTCCTTCTTCGTCTGCTTCCTCAGTATGTTAAGTGAAGGTTCGTTATCTTCTCAATCTCTAAAGTTTTGTTAGAGTGAGTTCCTTTAATTTTGCCATAGTAACCACAGATAGAATTGGAAGCCTTCCGTGTTTGGAATAACAACTGGAATGTAGTCATCAGTTTGTACAGTGCTGCAAAATATTAGAGCATGTTTCGATTTTAATTCCAAGTTTGAAAGTGTAGATCTTGCAGAGGATACACGTTTATTTTTCAGCGTAATTGGCTGATCTGCTCTCTTTAAAAGAATGTCATTCCCCGTCTCCTGCAGCTATAGATCAGTTGCTTCTCTCGTGAGGGTGGAGTGGGGGATCCAAACTTTAAAAGCACCATGTTAACCAAGAATATTTCTTTGCATTTTTCAGAAGACGGCCAGTATTTTCTAAAGGTTCTCATACCTAGTTATGCTGCTGGATCTATAATTGGGAAGGGAGGACAGACAATTGTTCAGTTGCAGAAAGAAACTGGAGCCACCATCAAGCTGTCTAAGTCCAAAGACTTTTATCCAGGTAGGTGCATCGGGGAAGAGATTGTTTGCTGAATCCCCAAGGAAAGGAGTAGAAAACCTACCTGTGTGTTGTCTCGGAATTATGAAATCGTAGTGGATACTCAGTATTGCTGTGTTAGAGTCTGTCTGGGAAAAATTTCAATGTATTTCCATTGTGGATGATGTCTTTGCCCTCTAATTGATGAACTGTGTATATGATTTAGACTAATTGCCAGGGTATTCGGGCTATTTCTGAATACTTAGAGAAAATACACCAAAATTTGAAGCTAGATAGTTGAACAGCTGGCATGAGGAAATCGGGTTCTTCTGAAGTTCTCCGACATCATTGTAATGACAATTAGTCCGGAGTGAATTCAGAGGGGGGAGGGGGGCCTCTCAAAGAATGGACCATTTACTTCTGAATCCATTATTTTCCTCTTTCTGCTTCATTGCTTTGTTTGTTGGCCTTGGATGAAGTAAAGAGGGCAAGTGCTGCCTCCTCAGATTTTTAAAATATTTTGGTTTTAATGTAATTGGATAAGGAAATTTACTATATTATTATGTAAGGAGTCAAATAATGTTTTCAAGTCTGTTACTTGAGAGCCATATTTGATTAAAACATGTTAACTGTTTGTGTGGTACAGTGACCTGAAGGGATGTGGCAAGTGTCCTAGGTGCTGTCATTTTTGTTCTTCTTACTTTTCAGTTATTTTCTTTACTTATTGTTAAACAGTTCCACACGTCTTCCTTCTGTATCATTTGTTCCTTGCTATATTTCAGTTTAATGGACAAATCTCCAGAATGGACTAGTGTGTCTCCCAGATAAAACTTGAGTAGCTGATTCGCTTTTACGTAGATCTAGCTTTCTGTCATTTGGGGTGTTATTTTCTCTTGATGGCTTCAGAGATATAATTCTACACTGAGGGAACCAAGGCTGCTTCTTTATTTTTTCCTGGTCAAAAAGAAAAGCTGATTTGCGTTTAGTGATCTAATTCACTAAGAGTTCTTTAATACAGCAAGACATCTGGCATGGATGTGGGCAGAACATTTGGAGGACTTCTTTATCAAAGCCAATCCTTTGGTGATAGAAATGGACCATTATATTGGAGAAGATTTTAGAATGATTGAGATTTACCATTTAGCTGTATAAATTCATGTGATAACTTGGAACATTTATAAAATTAAAATGTAATCTCTCAGGTTAAAGTTTGCTTTCTGTAAGTGTAGTTCTTCAGATGACTTTCCTAGTCTCTGAAACTTTTCTAAGTCTTTAGGAAAGTTTCTTAGTACATTCACTTTCATATATTTCAGAGGTATAGTATGATAGAAACAAATCGATGTGGAATTGTGAAAACCCTTAGTATAAATGAAAGCATTCAGAAGAGCTTGATTGCAGGATTAATAACGTGATAGTTCTAGGAAAAGAGCTGCAATGGTAAATTACATTCACTGTCAATAGGTGAAAATGAAAATGCTTTTTTGCATTATACATGAGGTGGTATCAGATGTTCGGGGTTGTTACAGAAAATTGGTGTTTATCTAGGATATTCCAAATAGTAAATTAAATGCCTTTTCATTTGAATATAGTTTATTTTCAGTGGGTTGGAAAGGGTGCACTGAGAATTAGATCTTTTGTCTTTAGTCCACTTAGTTTTGCATTTTTCCTTAATACATAGAAATCACTTATTTTATTTATAGTTCTGAAGCATGTTATTTGAATAGAGCAAGAATATCACTTGGAAAAAAAAATGGAAAGCTGGAATGCATTGAATAAAATTTTGTGAGTATAGTGACGTAACCTGATCAAATGTGAGTTAAAATGTCGGATAAAGAAGGCTGACACTGCCTGTAACAGGTGGAAAACAATCATACATAAAGGACTCAATGTGAAGGCTAAAATTAAACCTTGGAGTTTATAAGAAGCTGTACGAATGCAAACAGTGTTTATTGAAATACAATTATAATTGGATTATTACCTGTGTAGATAGATAGCTCTCTTCTTTAGCTAGACTTTAATTTCACTGTCCTTTCTGCTCACGCATGACCACAGCCTGTGGAACTGTCTGAGGTCTCAGGCTTCCACACAGCAGCCTCCGAGCATCTCTCAGCCTGTCTTACTCAGGTGTGCTTACGGAGTACCTCTGCATGTCTCATTCTCACCTCCACATAAGTAGATTCAGAGTATGAGGAATTTCCTGTAGGTTGTGCAATAATTTGATATCCCGTTTTTGCGTCTTTTGTGTGCATATGTGTGTATGTGTACACACGCATGACACACACACACACATATGACTGTCATATTCTGTGTTGGAATGAATATGCCTGATGTGTATTGTACGAAGCACATTACTGTTTCTTTTTAAGAAAGTATTTTTTGGGAAAATGAGTATTTCATTTGTATAACCTAATGTAATTATTCAAATCACCTTATCGTTTAAACCAGTTGTAATTTTGTTCCCAAGGCCTAGGTAAAATAAAAATGCATTTTTGAAAACTTTCTCCAGGATATCTGACACAGAATAGAGTCATACTTTGGGGATATGAATAAATTTTCATTCAAAGGTTAGATATCTTTAAAAACTATATCCAGTATAATCTCCTCAAATTCGCCTTTTTCTTTTCCTTTCCTTTACCCCCAGCTGATAGCTTTAAAATTCATAAGCATACCTTCTCAGTAGTCATTTTTAAACCTTGGTTGAAATGAAGAAAATAGTTTTGCATATTAGCTGATGTTAATGTAGAATTCATACAATCAGATATTGCATTGTGTATTTCATTGTGTTATAAATTAACTAATATAGCCTGGGAAAATGTGTGATGAAGAATTTTAAAGTACATTAGCCATTTACTGCAGAGAGAAAAATGATACATGAGTAGATTTGCTTTACTTTTGCTGTGCTATAAAACTCACTTATCTGTTTTCAAAAATCTAATTTTAAGGAGTACCAGCTTATTACTGGTAGCTTAGGAATGTATCTTTTTTCTTACTTGATTAGGGAAACTTAATTTGATTTATTTAAATATTCTTTTATAATGAGATTATATAAAGTTGCTCTTTAGTAAAAATCATTTCCCATTTTAGAGAATTTATTACTTTATGCATTTTCAGAAGGGTGCTTTTTTATGCTTTTGTTATCTGAAGCTGTGTTTAGTTTTTCTTACTGGAGTGATTTTATCTTTCCAAAATATTTAATGGGTAGTCAAATAGTTTATCAAAAAAAAGTTTTAAAATGTATTATTGCTTAAGAACAGTAAAAGAATGTACAGAATATTTCATATGTTTCTCAGATATTAGAAGACTCAATACTATATCTATTTTCATTCGATAACACAACATTAAAGATACTCATTTTATCCTACTAGAGTCCTTCACTATAATATGGGAATCTGGGTGTTTTCTAAACTGTTCTCATAGCAGTATTTGTGGTTATAAAATTGGATTACATTTAATACAAATGATTTCCTCTTACAGTTTGAAGATAAAATTTGAATTTGTTGCCTCTAGATTGCTTTAATCTTGATTTTGCCGCTGTCCAATTTGTGTGTTGCTTTCTACTTTAGTCAGTCATTTATCCACTAGATTTTTTTGAATCATGGAAAAAGCTTAATGTAAATAAGTTTTCTTTCTGTGAAGGAAATGCTCCATACCGTATTTATTTTGACATGGGAAAAATCAGTAGTCAATTTAACCTTTGAGATTGGGATTGTATATGCGTGATCCTTTTTTTTAATTCAAAGAATATAAAAGAAATTTGAAGTTGGCCATTTTATATATATTTTTAAAGGAAAAGTATTATTATATTGGTAATATAAGGTGAATACATTTGTTACAGCTTCTAAAAGTTGCAGTCTGCACTTTTTCTATGATCTTAAATGCAAAGCAACTTAAAATTTTACTGATACATATTTTAAGGCAAATTTAATACATAAATAAAATTGTAAGAAACAGAGTAAAGGTATTTAATATCCAAGCTTATTGGGTGGGTTTTATGGGATAGTAGCATTACACTGCATTACAACTTTGATTTTGAATAATCTAAGAGCTGCTGATAGCCGAATGCTTTTTTTTAAAATCTTAAAGTTGTTATATTTATATTTGATATTGTGCCTCTTGTTATATTTTATTTGTGTATCCCTTAAAGTAACATAATCTTTGAATTAGATATTATCACTGACATTTTGCTATATTTTAATTTTTAATTCATTGAACATTTCTGTTTTTTAAAAAATGGAAATTCTTAATATATAGAGAAATATTACTAGCACAGAATAATCTATATTAACTGCAATTTTAAAAAATAATTTTATACTTACCAGTTATTACAGATGTTTTGTGACATGGAATTTAAAAAATAATATAAATATATTAGCTGTTTATTTAATTCGAGTCCTTTTCATTTCATTCTGATGTATCATTGAATTAACAAGTTATTTTGGAACAGTGATTTCTAGTGTTGATTTTCCAGTAGTTGCATAGTGCAATGCCACTTAAAATTTGATATTTGAAGCCTTCTTGGTTTTTAAAAACAAATCATTTAAAACTTATGACATTGTAAGGGAATAACTTCACATTGCCTTGCATGTGACACCCCAAAGGATTTCAGGAGTAGTGACCAGAATTGGTGACTAGTTCATCCTATCTGTGTTTAAAATGTTTAATTCAATCTACCAAGGAGAATCGTGACCCGTGTCTTAGAAATGCTGAGCAGTAGGTGGTATTAGTAGACATTTGATCAACAAACCAACAGTCAAAAACATGTGTATTGTATTGTTGTTTTATTTTGATGTATTTGACTCTAACCTAAGAATGAAATTTTGTTTTGTCAAGTGATGCACATGACATTTGTTGGACACATATTATGCCACCTGTTAACTAAAATTCAACAGCTAATAAACATTTTTGAAAACATACAGTTTAGTCTTGGTTGTTTCTAGTGCAGAAGAGTCATGTTTTAAAGAGAACTCAATAAGCAAGTGCAGCTTTTTAAAATAAAGTGGGGGCTGGGGTGGGGTAGTGGCGGTGGGAGATTCGTGCTTGATTGCCATCTCATTTCCATCTTTGGATACAGCTCTAGCATAAACTTAAACAACATCTGCAGAGATCTGACTGACAAACATCTCTCTGGGACTCATCATTGCAGCCTGCAGCAGGTGCATTCAGCTTTGCAGTCTTTTCCAGAAAGAGGTTAGTTTGTTCTAACATTTATCAGTAGACCAGTGGGAGCAAGTAACTAGAGAGAAGAGGTTGGTTGTCACTTGTCCAGTGCTGGAATACTACAGGTAATTGGAATGGACTAGTGGGGACTGCAGAATGCGGGTCTCACATTGCACTGCAGCTGCCATGGAGCTTAATTAACCTGGCCCTCAGAGACTGAAGTGTCATAGTGTAACTGCGACCTGCAAGAAATGAAGCAGTACTTTTCACTACTTTCTGATGATTAGGTAGGTGAGGTTTCCATTTCCTGCACTTTACCTCTTTAAAGATACAATATGAACTTTCCTATATTTTTAATATGGAAATATCTGCAAGTCAAATGATTTTCCATGAGTCGTAGAAGATGTATATAAGAAGGAGATAGGAGTTTTAGTCATGGAAACAGAAACATTTCAGTTTCTTGACTCCAGAAATATACTTTGGAAGTGTGAATAAGTTGAACTTTGTACTTCTTTTAAATAGGTTAACATATGCTTATTTGTATTGGAGCAATAACCCCTGTAAAACCATCTTTTTAGCATTTGTGTGGGTTAGGCAAACAGTGTGCAGAATATTTTGCAGTGTTCCAACAAGGGAAGTATAGCATATTTCAAATACTTTTCAGGTGCTTGGATTTAATATAAAAGTGCCGCTGAAATAGTTCTTTACTAAATTTTATTGAAAATAAATTAGTATCTAGACGAGTAAAACCTCAACAAAGTTAGTCTATCACTTCTTTCTAATATTTTAAATCCTTAAGGAGTTTGAAGTATTGCTATAGGAAGAGTGTGTTCCCATGAAGTTTCCTAATGTGTCTAAAAGTGTTCACAGCAAATGCAAGTTCTCTTGACACAGTCCTGTTCATTCTTTGGCCTCTGAATGGAAAATAATTCCTAATATCAAAATGTCTTTAAATTAAATCTGGCAAGATGCTATACTATTTTAAAATAACTTGGAACTCTAAAGCTTTTGGAGTCTGTGAAGAAGTTTGTCATTTTGGTTCCTTTGTCTAATTTATTTGAATTTTTGTTATCTATTATATAGAATTTTTCAACTACCCCACAGTATTTAAGTTTTGCCTAAGTTTTTAAAATTGCTTTGTGATCTTATTCCTTTTTTTTTGAAAGAACCTTTACTAGCATTCATAGTAAATGTTGCTTATAAGTTTTTTTTAAATTATGAATAGGTCAATTATAGTTGTTGAATAAGATTAAAATCATCCTTTATAAAGGTCAAGATAATAATTCCCACATTTTGCAAAAAATATTTTTCAGTGAAGGTTCTTTTCAGCTTTGACAGCATGATCTATTTTATCAATCTTTATCAGTGTGAAAATAGTGTCTTAAGCTTACACATTTGAACTTCACATTTTTTTTTTAGAATTTTAATAAAGAAGACACAAGAAAAGAATAGATGTTTGAAAACTGCAAGGCAAAAGGTAGTATTATGCACAATGACAAACTTCTGGAAACATTGTCAGTATTTTAACATCACACTGTGGGTATCGTTTTTCCCGACACCTCTAGATCATGGAAACACAGAGTCTGCAGCTCAGCATTGGTCTCTGCTGCTTCCTGCTGGCTGTCATGGCGGCCTTGACAGGACCAGATGGAAAAGGAAATCAGGGTCTTGAGTTTTTAACAGCACAATTACTGAGGTAAGATTATTTGAGGGAAAACAAACATTTTTCTCCTCTCTTAAACTAATTTTTTCAGTAAATACTAAAAGTTAATATTATTTTATTAACTTATGTTTTCCTGATGTTCAGAATATTTGCACTTTTTAATGACTTTTATTCTGGACTGAGTTATTTTTAACTTTAGACTGTAGTTTTATTCCCTTTTGTGAAACTGAGCATACTTTTTGAGGTTTTTAAGGAATAATTTCCCATTTAAAAGAAATTTTTGAGAAGTTATATATTGAAGGACCTATAATTCTATTCATATGATGAATTATTACACAGTGAGTCCATTATACAAGATTTCAAATCCTAATTCCTTCTAGGATATAATAAATGCTGATACTTCAGTTTTTTAAGGTATGCAATCATAATAAAGGTCACAGCTGTTAATAATTGCTGCTCTAGAATTAGATTAGGAGTAGCTCTAAGGTGTAGTCGTTTGTATGAGAGCAGATGGGAAAGAAAGAACAGTATAGTCATTGCAGTAACAGTTTAAGAAGGAATAGTATTATTTTTGCTATTCATGTTTTTTCCTATAAACATGTTTTTTCTATATACACTTATTTTCTGTGCGTGTTTTGTATTGCTAAATGTTTTAGAATAACTATAGTTTTTTTTTTTTTTAATTTTTGGTCAGTTTTTACTCAAGAAATACCTGTCCTTTAAGAGTTTAGTGTTGCAGATAAGTAGACAGTATGTTCCCATACTTAGTCTGAAATTATTCCTTGTGGAATGTGTATTTGTTTTTCTGAGACTATGATTGCCTGACTATGTCATGAAAGAACTTTTAGAAAGCATACAATTTCATGACCCACTGTAAAATTTGTCTGGAAGCTTCCTCTATTAATTGTGCACATTTATTTTCCTTTAAGTCTGGTATAAGAGTAGGCAGCAGTTTGGTTATCAGTACTTGGAATTATAGCAAAGCCTCTTCCTCATTCAAACAACATAGGCCTGCTTTATTTGAAAGTTATATTTTGTTGTTTCATTCAATTTTGTTTTTAATTTTTTATACTATGTAGCATCTCTCTCACACTTAATGAGGAAACTATGGAGTGACTAAAGGGATACTCTTTAAAGGATTTGGAGAAATGACAGATTTCTAATACTAGATGAAAGTGGTAGAGATGAGATATAGTCTTTCTAGAGCTTTTTATTAAGCCTTGGGAAGCCCAGGTGACAAGTGTTTAGTGATTTATGCAAGGTTTCTTGAGTGCAGTGATTCTCCTGTAACACTGAGCAGGATTCTGAATTTGTGCTGCAGTTGTTGTTAGAATTTCACTATCTGTTTTTTTCTTCACTCTTTCCCCCTTCTGTTTTGGCTGTGATTGAGTAAATAAGTTTTTACCAGCTCCCAGTTGTTAAATGAGTATTTTCTTAAAGTTTCCATTAATTATCTTACAGTTTCATTCTTTTTAGTTGATTTACCACAGAGAAAGATCAGAAGCAGCATGCTTTCAGTCCTTACTATATGTTGAAAAAGAGAAGAGACAGGTGAGATTGTATAGACTATATCTCTTAGAGTCTACAGCCTGGTCATTTCCTGTTTTCCTACAATTATACTAGTTGGAATGATAATACTTTAAGAATGGTTCATTTTCTATCATTTCGTTATTTTTCTCAATTGAAATTTTTTTTGCTTGCTTCCATTTGCTTTAGTTCTGTATTTATTAAGTATTTGGATAAATACTATTGACCTTAATTTAAAAAAAAAAAGTAGACTTTCTAACCCAGATTTTGTTGTTAAGATTTTTTTCAAGTTGTTGTATATTTTTCATAATTTTTATAACTTCTCTAAAAATTGTACTAAACATAGCGTGTTTGGCTAGGTTTTCAATACAACAGTTTAAAAAGTAGGAAATATATTTTTTTAAATGAGCATGCAGTGATTTGTAAGACAACATAAATACAACTCAAATAATGAATATTAATTTGAAAGCATTTCTGTTTTCTCTGTTTTGTCTCAGTATTTCATTAAATCAACGCACTTCTCAGTTAGAACTCTCTTGATTTCATTGCATTGTAGGCATAAGGTTTGCTTTTAAGCATCATTATAAACGTACCATAATTTTGAGGACTTCTCCTTATATAACTTTAAATCAAGTCAGAAAGTCTTTTGTGATAGTTCTTGCTCCGATCTCTCTAGTAATTGGATTAAGTTCTAGCCATATGGGTCACTTTTGTTCCCCTTGCCTGACACTTTGTTCAACATACATCCTAAAGCTTAAATCAGAAGTGGCACTGCAAATTTACAGGCATATGTGAAGGGATGTATAGATAGCTTGCAGTTTGTTCTGTAAAATGCTCATGTAATATCAGTAGAGTGGCGGTGAAAGGCCATCCATCTTTAGTTTTTTATTACACTTCTGCTTTACTCTGATGGGGCCTCTGTGTGTGTGTGTGTGTGTGTGTGTGTGTGTGTGTGTGTGTGTGTGTGTGTAAAAACTGCATTTTTGGATAGGTGAAATAATGGGTCCAGAAATTCAAAGGAATACGAACTGACTCAGACTACAGGGCCAGCATTACCTATGTACTAAATAAGAGTCCAAAGGAAGAGTGATGTTTGATGGTGAAGTTTTATGTTTTCAAAGTATGGTGTCTATCCTGTGTGAAGGAGGTTGCATGTCACTGTGGGGGAGCATGCCTCAAAACCACTTCAGGAATGAAGACTATTTTTAATGTACTGTGAATTAGGCAACAAGAACTTAAGTAAGTTTTAGTTACTAATAGTTAAAAGTAACAAAGATTTTTATAACTATATTATATTATAGTTAAAGCCATATGACTGTATGTGATGTGAGGAGCAGAGACTAGTAATGATTTTTCTTAAAGTATCTTGAAAATCAAGTACTATTAACCATTAATTAAAATAATGCTATAAAGGGTGTGATTATGAAAAGGTTTATTCATGTTTTAATGTATTCTCCATGTGTCATGGCTATGTTAATGTGTGATTTTTGTTGAAAACAGTCACATTCTCACTTGTAAAAGATGAGTACATTTTCCTATTAACTGTGAAAAATAGGATATCTGTATAGTAAAATTGAGCTTACTTATAGTTTTGCCTACTGGAATGTCAATGTGTTCATGTAAATTTATTTGAAATTAAAATTTGAAGAAAGTTACTGAGTTTGGAATTTTCACTTTTTACTACTTCATAAACATTTAGAATTTGATGAGATGATAAAAATACTAAGCTTTTTTTTACTAGCATATTGATTGATTGTCACAATACATAAACCCATGAAATATTTAATAGATATACCCATAGTCAGTCATACCTCATTCTTAATCTTACACATTTTTGTTGATTGAAAAAACTAGGTCTACAGTAGTGGGTTATAGTAACACTATCATATTTCTGTTTTATTACTTAACCTGGCTAATTCCACGTACTTAGATTTTCACAATTTGATGAACTTTTGAATACTCTCATTGGGATTAGAACTAAGTAGTCAATGATCTTCCTGCCAACCAACAGAAGAAAAAGAAGACAAAAGATGAATACTTAGTTATGAAATTTGATGGCTATACAAAGGAGAATTATGTCTAGAAGTTAAAATCACTTCTCTTGGTAGTGCAGTCAGAAGAGGTGGTTAGATTTCAGAGAAGACTTTGAGGAGGAGCTGGCTGGATTTTGAGTGTTAATTTAAATTTGCTTGGTGGACATAGAATTAATGTGGTTTGAAGTATGAGACAAGTACATGAACAGGAAGTTGTGAAAAACATTTTGTACATTCAAGACTCCATCAAGGGTTTGATAGTTCTTGGATAAAAAGTTGATATCATAGTGTGTGAGCAGGGGTGGTAGAGAGGCACTATTGATATTTGCATATGTAGGAGACAGGGTATTACATGTGAAAAAGCAAAAAGAGCTTGCCTGAAAAATATTCACTGACTGGAAATACTCACTACTGAGAATTATTTTTTAAGAAGTGTATCTATTGAATGACTGGCAGAAAATATACATAGCTATAAATTGTCATCCTTGCACTCTGGAAGTTTGCCCCAGTTATCTAAAAGCAGAACTGACTATTCAGTTGATGAACTTATCTTTTTACTTAGGAAATAGAACTAGACTAAAAGACTAATTTAGGAAGGAAAAAATAACAAAGGAAAAGGTGTATTTTATGTATTACAACTGGTAATACATAAAAGAGATGTTGGAAATGTGAATTGTGTTTAGGCAATTATGTGACGAGTATGAAAGAAAAAATTGTGGATATCTTAACAAGGGCAAATGTCAAAAAAGAATCTATTGAAGTACAAAGAAGCTTTGGTGG
Source organism: Petromus typicus (assembly GCA_004026965.1). NCBI lineage: Eukaryota > Metazoa > Chordata > Mammalia > Rodentia > Petromuridae > Petromus > Petromus typicus. Next base: position 18,585 of record PVIR01005784.1, read on the forward strand.
TAAAAATCTGCAATTGACATTTGTTCGTATTTATTTTTGTACAGGTATATGTAAAGTGAATGGCTTGCATGGTTTATTAGTTTGCATTTGATTGGTAGCCATTTAAAACCATACTCTTGATAGAATTTTCCGTACTTCTACATAACCTTTCTAGCTTCTTGGCATATATTTTAATTTGATGAAAATCACTGATTTACACAGTACGTATGCATCTGTTTTTGTGTGTGAATTTCATGTCATTTGAACACTACTGCAGTGGTCAAGTGCACCAACATAATCTATGCCAGAGGAAATGACAAGTCATTTATTAGTGGATTCTCATTCATGCGATTGTTTTGTTTATAATTTTGGTTGGTTATGAAGATTCAGTAGAGTTTTCTAGTATTGATAATTATTTTACAGAAGAATGTCTTAATTGATACTCTTTGAATTCAGATGAATTAGAAAAGTGACTGAAAATATGGCTTTGTTTTTCCCTTTAGAAAATGAGATTAAAAGTCTGTCTAGCATTTTGCACTGATTTGTGAAACTATTGGCTACTTGTATAAAGAAACATTAAAAAATTGAACAGCTGAAGTGACATTAAGCAACAGATGGGGATTTAAAATTAAAATATTCACCGTGTAATCTTTATTTAAGTGCTATTCATAACTTAATTACACCAGTTGCATAACTCAAGGTGGATTTAATATAAAAAGGAAGTATTAAAAAGGTCTCATTGCCTTTGATATCCATATCGTAGGGTGATTTCATATCATGTTGTGATTTCCAAGGTTGCTTTTAAAGTGGTAAATAAGACTCATAGTTCCCACCTGTACTGTTTTTTATTGAGCAAATTAGAACTCTTGGGAAAATTTTTGAAGACGTTTTCATTTCATTCTTTTCAAAATAATATTGGAGTTTAACATTTTTGTAAATTCTGCCTTTAAAGTGATGTTTTATTTTTGTATTCCAGCATATCTTTCAACTGTGAATTTCATGCCATGCTTTTTCTACAATACTGTTTTGAGCTTACCATACCGAAGGGCATACCTGTTCTGTTTAATGAAAGGTGTATCTCAAAGCTTTGTCTCAATTTTAGCTACACTGGTGTCTTGACATCTTGTTTAAAAAAATAGAACAACTCTGCATATGAAAACACAAACTATGATGATGAGCTGAATATGCTGTGTGTGGCCATCGAGGTCGGCATACATTTCAGAAGGGACATTTAATGTATGCATTAATAAGAGTAGTGATTTTACAGTGGAAGAGTGCCACTGTACATTTATAGTTTCCTGCTAGTGGATTTAGAATTCCAACAAGTCTTTTATTTTTTAATTCCTTATTTTCCACTTCTGTAAAAATATTTTTGATGTTGGAATTATTTGTGTGGGCTCTGTGTTAATTACTCACTTATTATTTGAAGTTTGCCAGAATTAACGACAATTTTGAAATTGGTATAATTTGAATATGAATACCAAATATATATTGCATTTTATGGAATAATGATGCTAATAGGTATAACTGCTTTTCATAGAATGGTTTACAAGTAAATAATTAAGAACTGGAAATTATTTTTATTTTTATAGATATTGATAGGAGAATATTTGAGGTTCCATGGAATTTGCAGAAAAGCCATTATAAATAGTGTCAACAGATACTTCCTTTTTATGACAGAGTGCTCAGTTTGAACTCATTCTAGCTTTCTTAGATGAAATATTTTTCTGGTTTTTAAAGATAGTGCATATGTCAAAGGTTCTGACTGACAGCCTTGCATAAATAAAACTGTAATGTGATGGGGTATTTTAGGTAATTAAAGGTATACCTACAATGTACCCGAAATTAGTTTTAAAAGGGAAAATACTAAAAAATAACCGTTGTAAGTAGAAATTTTTATATCTACAGATAAAGAAGATAGTAAAAAGGACATGTCAAGTTGCTATTTGCCATCTTTCTGAAACTTTGTATCAGGTTACATATATATATTTTTCTTAATTGAAATTTTCATTGATACATTACATACACACATCATGATTGCACTCAACAATGAGAATTTATACCCATATATGACAGAACTTAATTGTTGTTTTTCCCATACCCCTACCCACCCTAAAACTCTCACCTCCCTTTATACTGAGCTTTGTTTTCTTTCTTTTTTGTTATAATCTCATTATTTTTCCCTCACTATTTACCACTTCACCCCATTTTGCTTTGAGTATTTTCTATTTCACAATATATAACATACATTCTAGAACTCCTTTACACCTTCATTTTCTCATACCAAAGAAAAGATATGATATTTGCACATCTGTGACCTATTTATTTCACTTATCAGGATGTTCTGAAGGAACGTCCATTTGAGTATAAATCATTCCAGATTATATATAAATTTTAGTTCAAAAAGATAACATTCAGATTTAACTTTACATTCACCAAACTACCATATCAACCCATTATTGAGAGACAATCAGCTAGTTTCAGTAGGCTGACAGTGTTTACTTATTCATACAGAAATTCTACAAATTAAAAATTTGCCATTGTAATAACTAAGTGAAGTGGAGATATAACAAGAAGTTTTCTGTTCTGGCAATATACATAGATCTGGATATTTGTGTATTTTTCTTACTTCATGCTGTTATTAGAACCAGTTTGGCTTGAAATTTTGAAGTTGTATATGTAAGGGAATTTAATTGTTTTTGTTTAGTTCTGTAAATTTTTTAATATAAATTACATATAGCCATTCTTACCTAAACTTATTGAATTACAGGTTCAAGGTTAGAAATGTCTAGTCCAATTATTGTTTTATAGTGAAATCAGTACAATGGTGCTTCTTAAAATAAAATTTAAAAAAATTCAGAGGATGTCGTATAGTATACCCTACAGTCGATTCATTCAAGTGCTATCACCTCAGTTCACTGCATCAGTGCCTTCTGTGGGGGATAAGAAATGGGCTATCAGATTCTCTCCTGTGATGTCAGAACAAAGTTTGAATCCCAGCTTTGATGCTTACTAGCTGTATGATTTTAATCAATCTTTTAACAGTTTTGGACCTCTAGCTTTCTTATCTGCATAATAAGATATCAGTACTTTTCTCATAGCTCTAAGGCTTTATTTCTCACTATCAAAAATGAAAGATATGAAAGCATATTGCATAATGTCTGATATAATAATAGCATTTTATGACTTTTTCTCACCTACGGACACAAGTTTCTAATATTACATATTATGATAATCTTATATGAAACATATGAATTTATTTCTTATAACACTTGAAAATTAACTTAATTCATCAGCCTCTTTCTTCATTTTTATACCGTTTGTACACACAAATACAAAACATCAACATTACTGATGAGAACTTTAATAGGAATTTTGCAAAAATAAATCAAGTGGCTTATAGAATGTGATATGACTTCCATGATATTTTTCCATAAATTAAGCCTTTTGAAAGAAGTTTTCTCTGTTAGTTAAAAACAAAAGTCAATATAATAAATGATAAAACTAGATGTTCAATAATAATAGGTGATAAATTATAAGCCTTCTTAGATTTCTGTGAGCTGTTGAAAAATTTTCTATTTTTGAGACAAGGTTTCTCTATGTTGTTCAGATGGGCCTCCTCAAATTCATGAGTATGCCCCTGCCTCAGCATCTCAAATACTGAGATTATGGGCATGCGTCCCCATATGTGGCCCAGGTCCTTAACATTTTAAACACCCATTCTTGTGAATTTTCATAAAAGACTCAGAGGATTTTAATGTTGTATTTCTATTGAAGATATCTTTTAGTTGCTATAGCTAATTTTTTCCATTCCTTAACAAGTATTTATATTTTCTTTATACCATCAGTGATTCTTGGTTGCTCATATACTAAAATTGTTTTCATACGATGACTAAATATTTTGTCCTAATAATTGTATGAACCTAACACTGTATTCGAGTATTTTAAAAGTTACATTAATAGTTCTTACCTATTTTATCTTTAAGATTCATCTAATACAGTAATAAGAATAGTTACACTTCATTTGACTTTGTTGACTGTGTCCTTGGAGACAGTAATTTTAATAAGCTCATATTGATTAAACTGCTTTGTGGAAGAAATAAAAATGAATATCTATTATGGTAAATTTAATATTTAATATTAATATTTATAATTTTATGGCTTGAAATATGCATGCATAGTACATAAGAAAGAATAAGAAAATAAGAGCATTTGCCAATGGTCATTGTAGTGCATAATGATTAAATATTGTGGGCTAAAGTTTTAGGCCAGTGGATTTATTATTAAATATTTAGAATCTGTAAAGATGATGAAAATGAAATTGAGTTGGAAAGAGAGTAGCACTAAATTTTGTCTGTAACACTGAGTTAGAGATGTCTAGAGTTTATCCTGATGTGGAGAAAAGCCTTTGGAAAGTAAAAGAAATTAAAGATAGGTTAGGAACAGTGACAGTAACTAGAATTTCCTTCTCACTGGTAGCATTTTAATTTTTCTTCGGAATCACTTTTACACAGTTTCAATTCTAAAATCTCCTTGGCCATCTCCATTGATTATCTTATTTGGATTTCAGAGAAAATGAAAGTAATGAGAAGAAATTTCATAAGCTAATATTAATTCTGCCCATCTAAGAATACTAGCATCTCTATACTCTATATTTGATAAAATATTTGAAAAACTGTCTCTGTATTTAGTAAAGGTCAATTTTTTCTCTTTTAGATTATATTTCATTTTTATACTCGCACATCTTCTTTTCAGCAACTTTTTCCCTTTATTACCAATTTCTCCCTCTATCTGATATTTTTCAACATACTAGTATTATGTTAAAAAAGCACATTTCTCCTTATCAGACTAATGTTCCAGTCACTCTGCCACTCACAATAAATGCTTCTGAATAATTGTCCGTGTATTGTTCTATTTCCAGTTCCGTTCTTCTCATTGCCAGTTAAAATGTTGACTCCATCCTTCAGTGAAACTGCTCTGATCAAGGTGATGGGAACTACAGTCATTTCACTTCAGTGATAAATTCTTAGTGCATATTTATAAAACAATCAGCAGCATTTGATATAATGATTGCTGCTTCATTTTTGAAACACTTACTTTGCTTCTAGCTCAGACCTGCCTTGCTGCTTGGAGCCTCGGATTTCCTGTGCTGGATTCTTCTCCTTTGCCTGAGCTCGGGCTTTGGACCAGTGCCCTTTTCTCTACTCTTGCTCTCTTGTTGTGCCTAACCAGTGTCATGGCTTTACATGTTCACGTTTCTAAAACAACTGCCAGCTGTTTATATCCATTTTGGTCCTCTCAGTTACCTGCTTTATTTTATTTGTGTGTCTAAGGCATATATGAGCATTAAATATGTTTTAAAATGAATATTCTGTTTTGTTTTTCAACTTCTCTGATCAGCTTCTTCTACATCTTCAGCACCTGAATTGCATCTTCGTCCTTTTTGTTTCTAGGGTCATAAATCTTGGAGGTACTTTTTGTCCTCTTTGTCTTTCAAATTCTGCATATAATGCATCATAATTATGATCATATTCATGGTTTTGTCTTAAAGGAAAGCCAAATAGTCAAGCATACTAATCATATTAAATACAGAAGTCAAGGTTGCAAAAAAATATTAAGTGTAGAATTAACCAAAGATATGATTCATAGTGAATTTACTGTTAAAATGGTTGATAAGTTACAGAAAATAGTCTCTCTCAGCCATTGGGTTGTCTAGACTGAGCTCCAAAATTATGTAAAATTCCAAGGTAAACTATTGGAAAAGGTGGAATGAATTTACTTTTATGTCATAGAGAACTTTTCAAGACAGGAAGTTTATTTTAAGGAATATAATTGAAATATACAAATCTAAGAATGGTTAAGTATGTGCTTAGCATGTATGAAGTTGTAGGTTCTATCCCCAACATCAAATGAGGAAAAAAATAAGATAAAGTTCATTTTCTTTGGAAGACATAGTTAACTTAATACAGAAACCCCATGTCTCTGTATATAAACATCTTGTAGATAATAAATATATGCTGATCCATTCAGAATATTATGCTCAATCAATAATTTGTAGTATACTATAAATTACATACTTAATAAATTGTACAAATGGTAATTATACTTTTATAAAATATTACTTATTTTATACCTGCCAATTGAAAATTTATTCATTTTAGTATCTTTGAAAAACTATTAAAATTCACAAACTTCCTTTATATGAAGTAGGTTTAATTTTACTATTTTAACTTTGTTTTTCCATCATATACTCAGTAAACTGTGTTACTGTCTCAAATAGAAGAAAAGTTGCTTATAGAGTTCCAAACTATTTTAATTAAATAATTATATCTTAATTTTTCACTTCTTTTCTATGCAGACTTTTTGTTAATAAATCTTGTTGACAAGAGATAATCTCCGGAAAGGACTTTCCAGAGTAAGATGAAATAAATTTATGGGCTTATCAATACACCAGTGATACTAGAAAGGAACATTTTCAATCACTCTTCTTAAAAAGAAACCTTCATCATTGTAGTTTTCTGCATCACAATGACAAGAACATGTGATTAAGTAGCTGGTTTCATTTTTAAATTAAAACTTAAACATTTAATTTTGTGGATATAAATAATAAATTTCATGAGTTAGTATACCTTGTAGAAAATTACTTACTTAGAATTTACCTGTAAGATATCTCATAATATAGTTAAGATTTTGAACATAAAAATGCTTTAAGAATGGAGTTTATTCACTATAAACTTGATGTTTTCAAAGCAGCTGTTTTCTGGTAACACTCTTCATTTTTGACTTAAATGGCCCCTACTTCATGGGCCTTTTGAAAGCTGAAACCTGAAAGCTATTTGCTGAAAGGCACACTTTTTCAAAAGTGTCCACCGAAGAGCAGGATGTGTGAGAAAACTACTACAATAATTTAAAGTTAAATATTTCAAGGCAGCAAGGAACACTGTACATGCTAATCATTTTATTGCTATTATCCTTCCAGTTTTGTGACATTTGTTTCTAATCCTGAGAATCTTTGAAGATATCTAAGGTTAGTCTTTTGGAACTGTCAGTATGTAAAATATAAATACTAGATCTAACATAGCTAGTTTTGTGCTTTTATCATCTTCCACTTTATATACTTCAGCTATGTGGTTGCTCAGCTTCCCAGATAGAAGACTAAAATTGGGCCACTTTATTCTACTACTCCTTCTTATATATATTTCCAGTTGATCCATCTCTGTGACTTTTATGCTTTTGTTTATCTGTTTAGTTTTCTATTGTGCATCTACTTTTCAATTTATTTTTAATCTTTGTCCACCTAGAAACTCACCCCATTATCTTCATATTGTGAAAGTGAACTTGCTTCACAGGTGTCTAGATCATCTTTAAGAAACTCTTCTCCCCAGCACTCGGGAGGCAGAGGCAGGAGGATTGTGATGTGAGTTTGAGGCTGAGCTCAGGGCCAGCCTAAACCACAAAAGCAAGACCCTGTCTCAAAAAACCTAAAAAAAAAAAAAAAAAGAAAGAAAGAAACTCTTCTCTACTTTCATATTACTGTGAATTACACATTACTGTGTAATTTTACCTGTAGTCCATGTCCACCAATCTAGAGAGGGAATTCTGTTCGGAGGGTCTTTTCCACTCTTTTACATTTTTTCAGGCTTTAATTCTCTCTTTCTTTTAAATTTTCTTATTGATGCCTTTGCCTTGATTAGTAATATATTCAATCTTATTAAAGTATTAAAAATGAAATTACATCTGATTTTGATACTTTTTGGTGATTACTGCCTCTCTCTTTGCATAACCTATGAAAAATTTTTAATGAACTATCTGTCAAATGAGTTGATTTTCTTTAGCACTCTTCACCATGATTTTCTGTCTTTTTTGTTCCTTGGTATCTTTGTTCAAGACATAATGAACTGACTTGGTCATCTACAAATCACCTTTTCCTTTTCTAGAGCATTTGGTATTGATCTCTACGCTTCACCTGTTGCCTGCCTTTTTGCTTTGACTTTTGTCATCATATGACCCTATTTCTGTTACTGTGAGCATTTGGTAGATTTCCTTTTTTTAATCAGGCTGTAAAGGTGAAAGCTGCATTAGGTGTCCATGTAGGTTCCTTTGGTTTCAGCTATTGCCTGATATAGATTGCTTGATCTACATTTAGCTTATAGCATTTAGAACTCTTGTCATATGTACATCTTGGCATATATTTTCAGAAAAATATTAATTATTAAAACTGTATTTAAAGCCTTTCTGTAAAGGACACAGAAATTGCACATTTTTTATATGGTTCTCCTGATCTTGCCTGGTGATTTATCTTTCCAGAAATACTCTGTGACTGATATTAACTCATTGTTGAAAAGCCTATAGGCTCTGGGTTCAATTCTCAGTACTCCCCCTGGCAAAATCATACCTATATTTTACAGTATGTTCTTTATTTTACAGTATGTTAATAAAATATACTATACTGATACACCTGTATAATCTTTGGCATCTTCCTCATAAGTCTCTATCTAAATATGTGCTGTATATTGTGCAAATATGAATAACTGAACAGACAGAATTCCATGTAAAAATTACATTCTCAAGTTAGGGAGTTACCTTTCATTGTGTTTTCTGGTCTCATTTACTGGCATAAGGAACTTTCACATACACTAAATAAAACTGGTTAATTTTGGTCCTATTTTCTTCCTTTTTTCTTGAATTTTTGCAAATTCTTATCTGATTCATCACAAATATATGCTAATTTTGTTGTTTTCTTTCTGTTCCTGATGTTTTTCCCTGAGAGACAGAGGAAGAACTTTAGCTTTTTGTCCAACTTCTGTATAGACTGTACTGAGGTAGCAGAGAATTGTGTTTTGTCATATTTCCTAACTTCACCTTCGTCTTTGACTATTAAACAAAAACAAATCATTGGTTAAATAGAATATGAAATTTCAGTCTCACATCTGAATTGAACCTCTTTCTTTATCTCATAATAGTGAGCTTCGATTCCTGGGGAACTGATGTTTGATGGTAGGGTGGTCTGTTCTTACAGTCACAAATAAATTCTACAATCCCTCTTTCCTTCCACAAACTGATTGTGATTCAACTTGAGGGCTGGGATGAAAGCAAATCCATCAACCTTCCTTGTGCTTTACAGTATTCTGTTGGGTTTTCCTGCCTCTGTGATTTCCTCTGACTGACTGTTAGTGCCTTTGTCTGTGTGACAGGTGTCAAATGGTAACAATCTCATGAAAGACATGTTTTAAATCTCAGGGGCTCTATTTGGGTCTCTTAGTACACAGTTAAACTTCATGTGAGATTATCTTTAGTGAACTCTCTTTCAAGCCTTCCTAGCTACTTAGGCACATTCTCCCGTAGGTAGACATCTTCGCTGAGGTATTAGGTTCACCTGTTTTCTGCAAGGCCCACATGGCCCATGCCAGCTGTTTTTTGTAGTAACTACTTCACTGCTGTATCATTCTTCCTGTCACCTCTAATTTATCCATACTCAGAGATAGGAGACTGTCATTAATTCTGGTATCTAAGCATGCATGGCATCTAGTAGGCTGTGATCAGTCTCTAGGTTTGCAGCTCCTCAAGAGAAGAGTATTCCCCAAAAAAGAACTCTTCTGGCTTTGCTGTTTGCAGTTCTCCTACCTTGTACGAGTACTAATTTCTTCTTTGTTTTCTCCATGGTGGCCAACTTTTCAAACACAAAGAGGAAAAGTCTCTTTGACTTATGTATATAGAAAAATATTTTAAGTCATATTTAATTTCTAAGAATAAAGGCATCAGAGTCCTTGCTCCATTTGTCATCACTCTGGACGTCAAATCCGTGGGTTTATGGGGAAGAAGAATGAGAATTAACATGGTAATCCATTCACCTGTAGATAATAGGTTAAGCCAGGAAATATACTTTTTGAAGACTTATTTGAGAAAATTCAGCACAGGAATACATAAAAATGGCACATGTTCAATTTCATAGAATAAAGACTAGTAACATATTAGTTATTATAATAATAATACTGTTACTACTTTAATAGGGTGAAGTTAACCAGTTGTAGTAGCACACTTCTGTAATACCAGGAATGCGAAACTGAGGCAAGAGGATTCTTTTTGTGCTGTTTGGGTAACAGTAAAGTCTGGAACTGTTTCCTCTTGTTTTCATATAGTTGCATATGTGCATGTGTGTATACATATGTGTACATGTTCATCTTAGCCACTGCAGTTTTGCCAGGAATAGTATTTCAGTGCTGTAAACATATATAATTAAAGGAGGATCACTTTATTTGCGGGATTCTTTCCCTGTCTTCTTTCTTCCCTCTCTTCCATTTTTCTTTCCTTTGGGATTGAACCTAGGGACTCATATGTCGGCTAAGTGCTCTACCACAAAGCTATCCCCAGCTCATCCATATCCAACCATCCATCCGTCCATTCATTCATTTAATTAATTGTTCCAGCTGGTCTTGGACTTGCACTCCTATTGCTCTAGTCTCCCAAGTGGCTGAGAATAAAGGATTTTACTGCCACATCTAGCTTAATTGATTTTTAAAAACTTACTTGGTACCTTTATTTGAAAAGGTGATTTTCTCCTGCTGTCTTTACTAGCATTTATTTTTGTAGATACAAACACATAATGAAACCAGAATAAAAGTTGTAGAGTCATCATCAAGTAGCAAGTCACTTGACCTTTGTTTAAGTATGTATTGAATTAGAACCTCAAAATTACTTGGGGTTGGCTTTATTTATGATAGTGAAATTGAAGATCATATAAAACCTCATAAATAATACGCTGTTGGAGAAAGAAAGCTTTGTAACACAATCTGGGACTGATGCTTTAAAGTAGAAAATTGCTTTAGGCTGTGCTCTCTAGTGTACAGTTGTTGAAATTGGATGCGATAATTTGTTATTAATAATGGGAAAGTTTTACATCTTTAATTATGCCACTTTGAAATTTTTGATAATTTGTATATAGAGATCTGAGGCTTACCTAATTACTTTCTGTGGTAAACAGAATTTTCTAGATAAAGGAAGTAAATAAGACTGCAAAGAACATGTACTTTTTAAAAATTACACTAGAAATAAAGTTTCTTTTACAATCACATATATCATCTGCGTAGGCTCTGTCACTGTTAACATTTTAATGGTCTGATTTGTAGTCAAGAAATATGATTTAATAAACAACACAGATATGTGCTATAATTCTGGCTCTTAAATAATTTAGGTTTGCTTCTCCTGATTTAATCAAGTTGTGTGTTTTGAGAAAGAAAATAGAGAATGAATTTAAAAGTGTGTTATGGGGCTGGGAAGTTAGCTCAGCGGTTCCGGCGCCTGTCTTGCAAGCACAAGGACCTAGGTTCGATCCCCGGTAACCACATAGCATACTGGGCGTGGAGACTCACCCCAGCAGCACCCAGTACCCCATACCACAGTGCCGGGCATGGTGGCTCACGCCTGTAATCCCAGAACTCTGGAGGCAGAGGCAGAAGGATTGCTGTGATGTGAGTTTGAGGCTGAGCTCAGGGCCAGCCTGAACCACAAAGCGAGACCCTGTCTCAAAAAAAAAAAAAAAAAAAAAAAGTGTGTTATGATATTCTAGATGCTAGATCCTTCACTTGGTTCTTTGAGATTTTTTATGTCTGGAAGCACCATTTATTCTATTTAAGCTTTTTTTTGTTGTTATAAGTTCAGACCTTATATCAAAGCTTAAACTTATACTTATTTTTGATTCCTAGGAATCTTTCTGCCATCTTTTGTTTGTGCTGGTGATCATTGGTGCCACTACCATCTTGTACTTGTTTTTTGCATTTCTTTTGTTGTCAGTCTATTCTTAGAATTTATCTGAGGGAGTTTTTAAACTATGGGATAAAGGTAAATTGCTTTTATCATGGCTCTGGATTTAGTTGTCATTCCTAGTCTGGAATAATTTGAGATTAAATTCTTGGCTTCAGATTGTTTGAATGATTCACTTAGAAACCTAGGCAGAAAATCTACTTGAAGGCTGACTTGTGCTTAGGATTTTTTTCCTTGCTGATTGTATGTGTGTGCGGAAGTGGTGGAGAGTAAGGACATGTTTCCATGTTACTCTTACAAGGGTGGAAGTCTTCAAGGAGCTCAGCATAGCTGAGCACCTTCACAGGGCTGCCCACCTTAGACATGCTGTGTGCTCTTTACCTTGACCCTCACTGTCAGGAGGGTCAGAAGACAAAAAAAAAAAAGATCGGATTGCCCGTTCCTCAGAACACCTCTGATGGAAAGAGCCTTTTGCGCTCTCTGCTGATTCCGCTGGGCTCCTACATTCTTTAAGTTTGCTACTTTCTTGCCAGCTAACAGATCTAATTGAAGGTTGGATCTTAAATATTTTTTCCAAAATTTTACTCTTTTTAAGGCAGTGGGCTTGTTTGATTAGCACATATCCTGATACATACAAATATGCTAGATTTTTTTTTTAATGAAGTTGTCTTACTCCCTCTAGCTAGTCTAGAAGTATAGCCATTTCCTAAATGAGATAACCTGATGGAAGACAGGCAGCTGATAAGTAAAGACAGTTGCCCTGGCTCCACTCTGGCGTGTGTATTCTGTGTCACTAGCATTCATTGCCTTGTTCTTTGCTCTTAGAGATTCTTTGTCCACAATGACTTGAATTCCAGAGGAGTATTTATTTTGTAGATAGTAGTAGTAAACATTTAAAAAAAGAAATCCTGAATTACCACTTGCAAGCACATTTGAGAAAGAGGGTGTAACAGCAGACATCATTGTAAACAGCAATTAACAGTATGTGTGACAAGGCCAGAATTTCACTGCATTCTACTTCTCCACGTGGGCTGTCTGCCTCCTGTTTCTCAGTATCAGGAGAGTTCCTTTTGCATTGCTGCCTTTGCATTGCTTTTCAGTTTTAGCTGTCCTGTCAACAATTTTCTGCAGAAGTGTCTGGAGAAAATACTAGGAACCTCTTAAGATATGTCAAATGCACTCATAAATAAGCATCATTTTTGTTAGGCTTTGCTCAGTAAGGCTATAATAGTGCAAAGATCTTTATTTTTATTGATTACCAAGTGTAAAAAAAAGCACTATTAAATCAGAAAGCATAACTGGTTTTTCTTAAGCAAGGGAAAAAAAGCCGCTAAAATTTAATCAGATCAGATCTTTTGAAATTTGAAGTACTTCAGATTTAATAGAATTGAGAGAAGATGGAAATGCAGTGAAGCAGAGGACTATAAAGGAAAAAGTTACAGAATAATAGTCATCTACAAAAATGTTCTGATAAGCAGCCTTCAGGGTGGGTTACTGTAACTACATCAAACTCAGAATCAAGCAAGACAAATAACTGTCGTACACAGCTTAATAGAAATAAGGGAAACTCAATTTAACTGAAGGTGTTCTTTCTGTTACCTTTGGAGTTAGTTATACTATATTACTTTTAATGAATTTAAAAATTTTGACCAGAAGAACAGTCATGTGTTTCTTGACGATAGGGCTACGTTCTGAACATTATGTCATCAGGCAGTTCTGTGACAGTCACGGAGTGCACTTGCAGACCTCGGTGGGATAGTGTGGTACACACCCAGGGCCTTGGGGCATGAGTGGTCGCACATGCGGTCTCTTGTGAATCAGTGTTTGTCACTCAGTGTTTATAATGTAAAGTGGTGGTTTTAGGATTGTAATTTGGTATGTTTTTGTAAAGCTTTTGGGGAAGTAGGAGTCGAATTAAAGGTAGTTATTTTTATGGAAAGCAAAACTGACATTTCCCATTTTTTTTTTACATTGCTTGAACTCTAAGATAGTCTTAAGAGATACTCATAGGTGTTTTTTTGTTTGTTTGTTTGTTTGTTTTTTAGCCAGATGTTGAACTCAGGTCTTGGCTCCTTCTAGGCAGGTGCTGTGATACTCAGCTTTATCCCTGGCCCACTTCTAGTGGCTTTGAAGATATAGTTCCATTTTCTATTTTTTGGAGGGAGAAAAGAAAAATCAAATCTTAGTTTATAAGGCAGAATTTTGCCTTTTAGAAAATAGATACTTGGATTCTTTCTTCCTACTTTAATGTGTTGTATTTCTCTTATAATGATGGTTTTAATTTTTGCACAGTTTTAATTGTTTACAGATATAGCCAATGTGAGGAAAAATACCAAAAAGGAACAATATGGTGGGCTGTGTTTCTTAGCATGTGCTCTTGTGGTTTATACAGTTGTCATCTAAGTAGCCTTGGCTCTTTTGGCAGGTTAGAACTCTACCACTGAACCAGAAATGCATATTCTCAGCTTTATTTGGGAATGGAATTATTTTATAGCTACCAAGTGAGATAACAGATTATAAGGGAGACAATAGCAAAATAATAATGATAATAATTTTCCACATACTTATTATTTATAATGCCTTGTTTATAATACTGTATGTGTACTATTGAACCTACTCAACAGCGTTATAAATGTTCTA
>PVIR01005784.1:33063-70173 GCA_004026965.1 Petromus typicus
TGGCCCTGAGCTCAGCCTCAAACTCACATCACAATCCTCCTGCCTCTGCCTCCCGAGTGCTGGGATTACAGGCGTGAGCCACCACGCCCGGCACTGTGGTATGTGGTACTGGTTGCTGCTGGGTGTGGGTCTCCACACCCAGTATTGTTATGTGGTTACCGGGGAATCGAACCCGGGTCCTTGCGCTTGGGAGACAGGCAACGGAACCACTGAGCTAACTCCCCGGCCCATAAATGTTCTACTCTTATAAATAAAAAATTGAAGCACAAAAGGTTACACTACTTCCTCAAAGTACTTACGCCTTAGACCCCAGTATATACAGCACTTGGCATATACACGATCGTTAATGCTAACTCTGGTTTTGATGGCCATGGATTAGATCTAGTGCTTAAAGCTTATAATAATGTAGAATAGTTCTATTAATACCTTTGAAAATAAATGGGATGTTTCTCAGAAACTGAATCCGGTCTTGTGTGCCATTGTTTTAAACCTTAAATACTACTTACATTTTTTAGTTTTCATTTTTTTCTAAAATTTTATTAGGCTGCTTTGTATTCAACAACTGGTGGCATTTTTAGCCTTATATCTCTCAATGACTCTAATAATATTTCATCATTTATATAATTTATATAATTTTATGTTCAAATTAACTCCCTTCAGGTGGTGTATTTCTACATATTTCTCAGTTGCATCATTTTCTTTGTTTCTGCTCACTTGAATGTCCCTTTCTAAGCCTTTACTTCTTCCTATAAATGCCCATTTTGTAATGCCGTCAAGAAATCCACCTTCAGTTCACATTCTTGAGCTTCATTTTTCTTGTACCACGTCTTTAGCGCCAGGCAAAGATTAGGAAAGATTAAAAAGAAAATTAATAAATGGCACAACTTGATGGTACTAGTTTTTTTTTTTTTTATAATCTTTATTGGTACATTAAATATACACATCATGATTGCACTCCATACTGGGGATTTGTACCAGAATAAGACACAACTTAATTCTCATTTTTTCCCATAGCCCTACCCACCCTACCACCCCCCCATATACATAAAATTTGTTTCCTTACTTTTTTGTTACAATCTCAACATTGTCCCCTTTCACCTTCTTTTACATTGAGCATTTTCTATTTCACAATATATAACATACAACGCTAGGACTCATTTACATCTTCATTTAAGTGAGTCAGTCATATTTATTGGTGATATTCTTAGAATGATTTCATTTATCTGTTTCCGTACAGTATGGTTTAGTCAGGATTGTGGCATAATGCTGGATGCTCAGTTACAAAACTGTGTGAGCTGTGGTGCACGTTTTGCCTTTCTCCATCCAGTCTCTCTTTTGGATTCCCTGTCTTAGTTGTTTGTTGTTGTGGTTGTTGTTGTTTTGCTTTGTTTTGTCTTTCGTTTGCCTGAAAACCAACAAATAACAGACCGGAGAGGCAAACAGCAGAAGTGGAAGAAGGAAAGGTATAGGAGTGTCGTACTGTCGAGGAATATACCAGGACACACAGTAGGAAGTTAGTGGAGATAGGAGATGGGCCGACTGCAGAGTGTAGGAAGGATGTTTAGAGACCTCAAGGGCAGCAGGGTCAGATACTAAGAAAGCATTATCCATGGGATAGTTCTCGAGGGTTTATTTTGGTGTTACAGAATGAAGCAACTTGGCAAAAAGGTAACATTTTAGACTGACAGAAATACATGATCCCAGTTATAGTGCCTGTCTATGGAAAAGGAAGTCAATCAGCTATTGTAGGTCTTCCCCCCTTTATATGAGACAAAAAGACTCATGATGAAAGTGAATTATCTTGGTACCATCCACGGGACTCTTGTTGACTTCAGCAGATCTTAAATTTTGTCTCTTATTCTCTACACCTGTAACTGCTTTACTATAGAGTAAAATTATTGGTAATTGCAGGGATGGCCCTGGTTCATAGAAATGTATTTAAATTTTATTACTTAATGTCTTTAAGAAGTTAGATATATGTGTGATTATATTTTGGAGACATTTCTGTAAAAATATTTAAAATTTGAAAATTATTTGGACACACTACTTAAAAACTTTAAAATTTCTTACAGAAACACTGCAATAATTGGACTTCGTGGACCTATTTTTATAATTGATATTTTTTACCCTGTTGATTATGTCTTATAAAATGAAGGTTAGTTATTATAAATTTTGTTATAATTCTCACCCATTTTACACCATATCGTATCGACTAGATGGGAAACAAAAGGTTTTAAATAAAGCAGTTTGGGTTTGGATTTCCTTTGTACCTGCTATAACTATGGAAAAGTTGCTGGTTCCCTTTGATTTTATGTTTACTCAGTGTATCAATTAGATACATTAGTATCTTTTAAAATGAGCTAGGAGGAGTGGTACATGCAGATCTTTACCAAAATATAGCCTGATCCTTCAATAAATATTATTTCCTTTGTATACAGCAGCATGTGGTTGTGAAATTAAGTGAGCATTTGGTTTTCAGCTTTTACTTTATGTTGCAGAGATTGAAGTTTTCTTTATTTACCCAAGAAATACCATGTGGATATACCTGGAAATTATTGGTAAAAATAATTATAATCAAATTGTTTAATACATCTTCCTGTACTAAAAAAATCATCATTGTGATTTCTTCTTGAATGAGTTTCAGATTGTTCATGGAATTAAAAATCTTCCTCCATATCCCATCTATTCAGAATCAGTACTTCTGTATTTTCCATTGGAACTGAAAGTCCTGAAGTTTTATAACTCAGGGGATTACAAGAGATGACTGAAAAGCAGCTGAGCTGGGACTTGAAGAGTACATGCTAATTGTTTCATTTATGTTTCTTATTCATTGCCAACCAAGAAGTTCCACATTTACTCTTACATTTTATTCTTAAAGACCACAGAAATAGCTTATTAAAGGTCCTGTTACAGAAAATGCTTCAATGAGAAACCATTCCAGCTTCAGGGAAGAACAAGGAATGAGGTGTTGCATGTTTCCCAGGTAGAGGGACAGTGTTGCAAGAGGCAGTGCTATCCACTGTTTCAAAGCTATTCTCTGGAGCTAAACTTCCGGCTAAAGTTAGGGTTCTACTTCTACAATTTAGCCATTGCAATTAACTGCATCTGTGCTTTTGTTTTCTTACATTTAATGCAAAGATAGTAATACTATCAACATCTTGGAATTGTCAGGAACATTAAATTAACAAATATGTACAAAGCAAGTGGAATAACACCTCTCACATTGTGAGTGCTATGTAACTGTTAGCTACTATGTTTTCATCTAATCTGAAAGTAAACATGGTATACTGTGTTAGAAAACACAATCTGTTTCCTGGTCCTACAGCTGAATATGAGAGATCATAGGTATTTTTAAAAGAAAATGTACCAATTTGTTATAGCTCTAGAGGCTGGGAAGTCTAGTCAGGGGGCTGTGTGCTGGAGCCTGCGGAGACCCTCCTTTCCAGGGAGGACTCTGTAACCCCAAGGCAGAGCAAGGCATCCTGGGGTAAGAGAGACACAGGCTGGCTTTTTAGTACAGAACTGTTGTGAGGTAACTTATTATCATTATTCCACAAGTGAGTGAACTCAGTAGTGAGAGCAGAGCCCTCATTTATCAGTGGTCCTCCTGATGCTATTTCTTAGTGTTCCTAATAGGATTAGATTTCAACATGAGTTTTAGTGGAGACATTTAAACCATCACACATGCTTGATAAGATGTACCATTACTGTATAGTATAAGAAAGAAAAAGACTGTGAAAGAAAGAAAAACTTCTCAGAGAATCAATGCAATACAATATTAGAATGTGGGTAGGAAAGTAAAGCTTTTCATTTTATGATTTTCAGGGTTAATGTTTATTTTGTTCCTCTGTGTTGTATTATGCTTAATTTCATCTTATGAATTAGAAGATAAAATAATGGTGAAACAGTTTCCCCTTACACATAGTAGATGCATTCCAGGATACCCGAAATAACATGTAGTATACCATACTCCATACGTAGTACTTTTTTCTGTACTATATACCTTTGGTAAAATTTAATTTATAAATTGAGCACAAGAGATTAACAATAACTGATATTAAAATAGAACAGTTCTAACCATTTTGTATGAGTAGGGTCTCTCAGAATGTCTTTTTGTGCTGTCCTCATCCTTCATTGGATGATGTGAAGTGGGCAGCGCCTCCCTGATGACAGGAAGTGACGTGCGTGGTGTGTGCAGGCTTCTATTCTCCTTCCTACTCGAACAAGGAACTTCAGTGTTGAACAGTCCCTCTTGACAGACGTCGTTACTAAATGACTAACAGACCAGTGATGCATACAGTTTGGTGTGCTAGATGGAGGGATGGGCAACACGTCCTAGGCACAGTGGAGTAGGGTAGATGCTTTATTCAACTATTTTTATTTTCTAAAAGGTCTTAGGTCTCACCACTTCACCTGAGTGGTGTGCGGCTTAAAACTCATGTCTTGATTTCGAGAATTTTACATTTAATGTCTTTATCTATGGTTATGAGATTTCAGGAACCAGAACCAAGGATAAGAGATACTGTTCTGCACTTTTTAGGTAAAATAAAAGTAAACCAAATCATGAATGGAAAATTAGCTTGTATATACCTCAAATATTTTTTGTAACTTTTTAGTGTCCTTCCTTCCTTCTCTTATTTGTTCTCTTATTTTCCCCTTTCTTTTGCTTTTTCTCTTTGCTTATCCTTTCCTTTTCCTTTTTTTCTTTTTCTCTTTTTTTTCCAGTACAGGGATTGAACTTGGGCTTTGCTGTGAGCTACGTCTGCAGTCTTTTCATTTTTTTATTTTGAAACAGGGCTGGGACTTGCTGAGTTGCCCAAGTTGGGCTCTTGTTTGTGATTCTCCTGCTTCAGCCTCCCAGAGACTAGAGTTCACAGGCATGCATCTTCAGTCCTGGTTTGTGCCAGATTTCCTTAAATGAATAAGATAATAAACATATTACTACACTCATACTTAGAAATTGACACTAATCACATATTATTTCATATTATAGATGGGGGATTTATCCAGTTCACTTTCTTGATTTGAGAACTTGTATATGCACAAAGTTTAAAAATTGTATTTATAGCCTTAAAAACAAATAAATTAGTTGTTTATTTTACTGCTTGTCATCTTGCTCAGTCCTACTTTCTGAAGATGGTCACTTTGTAATTACCTTCCCATTTTATTACCTTGGGATTTATTACCTTTTTGTCTCCTATTTCTTACATCCTACATGAATACTAGCTTTTCATTAAATCAACCCTGTTAATACAAACACTATTAATACAAACTTTCCATTAAATCAACATGTATTAATACAAGTAGTATACCTTTTTGAACCAGTAATATATTTTTCTCCAGCATTTGTTTTCAGAGTTATTAATTGCCTCCTTTTTAATTACTCATTTTTCTGAAACCTCATAGGATCTTTATGTTTTTGGATACCGAGCTATTTTAACAGGTCCCTGATACACCTAATCAGACATGGTTTTTGTGCTCCTTCTTCTCAGGGTGGAAGCACCTTCTCACAGGTGGTCTGTGCTGCAGTAAGAACGGCTGCTTTGTAGGTTTTGTTTGCTAGATGACTTCAGGAAACATCTGGTTGTTCTCTTTTCTTTCTCCTGTATTTCACACAGGTATATGTTGGTAAAGTATTTCCTAAGTTTCATTCTTTTTCATTTTTTGATTCTGTTCTATTTTGTTTTCATTTGTTTTATAAGTCTGTTCTTTAGCTACTTCCTGATGCAGGTGTCCTAGGAATCTGCACACATGACAGTATCTTTATCTCATTCTCATGTCTGGTTGTTAGCTTATGCAGAGAATGGACTGGATATAGTTTTATTTTTTTCTTTGCTCCTTTTTCTTCTCATTTTTCTTTTGTCAGACATAGGACATCTCTTAATCTATTAATCTTCTATGTTTCTTTTCTTTTTTTAAAATACTTTATCTTTTCATTCTACTTAAGGGCAGACAGTATCTTATTGAAAGCTGCTAATTAGATTTTCTCTTTCACTGGTGCTTTATTTAACTATTTTTATTTTCTAAAAGGTCTTATGTTTCTCTGATTCTTCTTTTTATTAATTACATGAGATATGTTCTTATTTTGACTGTCGTTTGTTATCTGTATAAGAGTGTTAATAATAGTTTTAAGATTCATTTTGTTTGTTCTGCATTTCCTGCAATTGTCTTTTTTTGTGGATTTATTTTGGTTTTAGCTTTTCACTGGAAACTTCTGCCCAACTTTCAAAGGAACACTGTGCTCTGTGATTGAGTGGAATCTGGGTGCCCGGTGACCGCTCACTGGTCTCGTTAGAGTGATGGGGCAGGGAGCCCAGGCGTCTGTGGGCACATCACATAGGTGGTACTGCATGTTGCTATCTGAGGATCTATAGTTTTTCAAAAGCATTTAAAAATATTTTTTTTTGTGATATAGGTCTGTCTATCAACATTTCAGAACCAGTTTTAGACCAGTTTGTCCTGGTCTTGTGATAGCTATCTGTGTTGTCCCTGCTAGTGCTAAAGGAAGAATCATTTCTGATTGAAGATATTCAGCCTTGACCTTGAAAGAATGACATGTGGAGGACGTATGGAGTGGGTAGGTCACATGTGTCAGAAGGTATTACTAGGCAAATTATTTTGCTGTGCATATTATCCTCTGTAAGGGTTGCCTTCCTCAAGCTTCTTTTGTTGGTAAATCAGTCACTAGACATCTGCTTGGGCTTGTTTTCAAGAACCATATTGCTTTTCTTGTTTGTTGTTGTCTTGTGTACTCTCTGCTTGCCCTTCTGGCTTCCAGCTCTTTACCATTTTAGCAGCCTTCCCGAAGGGAGTGAAGTGTGACAACTGTGCTCATTTGCTGTACTCAGCAGTTATGGGGAATAACATTTCTGGAGTGCTTCGCTATATGTTAGACTTGTTCAGAGTGCCGTAAATGTAGGTTCTCATTTAGCCCTCAGTCTCCTTAGAAAGTCAGTACTGGAATGCTTGACTTACAAATGACAGAACAGAGTAAGCAGTTTGCTGAAGGTCACAGCTAGTGAGTGGTAGATAGATTTGCATTCAGTAAATTCGTTTGAATACTATAAGATTTTATGCATTTTCTTTATTGATAGGGACCAAAAGTCTAGTGTACTTCTCTTAAACTAATATCATGCTGAGAAAATCCCTGTCAGTAAGGCAGATCAGTGGATTGTGATGTAAGTAAGCTAAATGAAAACTTAGCAACTCATAAGTGTGCTAAATATGTGGACACATACATGTATGGATATACACACTGATTAGTTACAACTCAGTGGGGGAAGAACAAATATTCTGGTAATATTAAAAGTTGGGGTTCAATTTTCACTCACTGTCCTTCTAAATATTTTTAAAATAGAATTGGCATTTATTGACTAAAATAGGATGCAATGTTCTAAAACTGAGAATAGTTACATAAAATCAGAGAACTAAAGTGTTGGTCTTACTGTGATTTTTTTTATTATTGTTTAATAAGTTTCCAGTGGTAAAAATGCTTTGGTTTGGTTTATAAGTTTTAGATGTTAGAACTAAACAAACCACCTTTTTCAAGAGGTAATCTTACTAAGAATTTGAAATTTAAAGTGAATTTAGTGATACATACCATCTTACTAGTTAAAAGTAAATTCTGTTCAATACTGATTTTTTTTGTCATGTTATTTCTGTTTTTTTTTTTTTTTTTTTTTTTTTTTTTTTTTTTTTTTTTTTTTTTTTTTTTTTTGTCCCTCTCATTTGTGTAGACAGAAGCCTAATCTCTTTCTCCTGAGGATATTATTTCTGAAGGTAGGCTAGTACTGTCAGTGCAGTGGAGCAGGACATTATTCCATCTCAGTCACTGTCACTGTAGAATAAAAAAGGTTTGGGGTTGGATACATTTCATTTATCGCCACTAACAGATCTCATATGACATGCAAGTAGATTTTAAAATCAAGAGTTTAAAGGATTTGGTGACAAGATACTGTCCTGTTCTCAGTTTTCTCTATTCCTTCTAAAAATTCCAAGTGTATGCCTCATGGCCTTACAATTTTTTTCTGTTTCATTGTTAGTTGTCTTCAAACATTTTTAGCTTAGTCTAGTAACAGAGCATTTAGAAACAAATATTCTTCCAAGCATTAGGTATAGTGGCAGGTTGAAATTAGTACTAGTACTAGCATCAGCAGAAATAATACTAATAATAGAAGTAGTAGCTAACAGTTACATAGAACCAGTGCAACTTCATGTTTCTCATATTTTAATTGAGTTTGTTCATGCAATCACACACAGAGAAAGATGAATCAAGACTTTACATAACTTTGCTCAAAAAGTGTGTATATGCACCTATCCCCTATACATGTATGTGTGTGACTGGTATGTATGTAGCTATATGTTTGTGAAATTATATATTTATTTTTAAAATTTCTCTAAAATAAGGCTAAGAAGAGATTTACTTAAGGTGTATCCTGAAGCTTTGTCTTTATAATCAGTATATTATGCTATAAAATTTTATATAATTTCCAAATGTTCTAGACTAGTCTACTGGTAGGAGTTATCAAATAATAAGATTAGATAAGGTATCCAAATTAAGCAGTTTTATCTGTTAGTGAGATTTTATCCAGGAACAATACAGACTGCTGTTAGTGGGAATATTATCTTCCACAAGCCTTAGGAATTTTTTTTTTTAGAGCTCTGCTCTTCTCTTTTATGTGCCTAACAGAAAGCAAATACTTAATTTTTTAAGTGAATTTTTTATTAAACTAATCTAATTATTTTAGTATTATATGTATACCATTTTGTGAAAGAACAAACGTTAACACTTTTCCTTCTTCATTTAAGAAGATACTAAGGACATTATTAAATATATCATTATTTTCTAAATTAAAGGACCTTTGACAAATTCATATGCATTTCAGAGATCCGTAAAGAGATGACCTATGCATCATGCTAAAATAAATATCTATGTATAGTCATAATGTAAAGTATAACTTCTGTGCTTGAGTTGTCTTGTATATAATTTTTGAATAGTTGAATCTGAAGTGTTAATTAGAGTTGATAATAAAGTTTAACATAAAAATCAATTTACTTATCAAAATGACAGTAAAATTTACAACTCATATTTTATCAAATGGTGGTTTATTAAAACTCTGAAAGTTATAGCAACTAGTAGAGCATTCAATAAATGATGAGGATAAACACAGAATGCCTTCCTGGATTCCAGTTTGAAATTATACTCTTCAAGATGGCTACCAATATATTCCATATTTTCCTAAATTGATGCCTATTTCTATTTTTTTTTAAAAAGAAATTGTTATTATGTGTCTGAGGAATAGCAGAGAAAAATATCAAATAGGATAATGATTGCATAGCCCTATAAATGCATCTGTATATTTTAGAGAAATAATCCTTTGATTCAAAAGGATAGAGAACTACTTGTATCTTTGGACAAAAGTTTGTCTTATAATTAATTTAAAATTATTTTGTCTGTGTAAGTTTTCTATAGCTTTAAAAATGAGATCCATAGGGAAGAAAAATTATCCTTGAATTATTTTTGCCAAAAATTAATTAATTAATTAATTAATTGCGTAGTTTTATCTGTGTCTGTGAAAAGAAAATAACATTTTGTTAAGTATAATATGTGTTGTATTTTTGCCATACAAAGTTTATACTTTTATTCTGTATGTGGCTGGCTTGTCTTTACAAATGTATGGCATAATGTGCACTGTCATCCTAGAAAGCGACAACATTATCTCCGCAGAACTAATGCAAGTTTACTTTGCTAGGTTCACATTAATTGTTTAATTTGAATATATAAAATGAATATTGTACTTCACCATATTCCATCACAATTACAAGTAGTCTCAAAGTAGACTTCCTATGAGAATTTTATTTGGTAAGCCTATAAGATAGGTTTATAAAAGAATGTAAATGGAAAAAAAATCAAATATATGTACTTTGATAAACTTATTTGCATATTACCTGATGTAACATTGCCATTGTTTCTCTACTTGCATTGTATTCCACTCATCATTTTAAATCAAATATAATACATCACTTTCACAATATCCTTTTCTGACTATTGTTGGAAAAATAATGTCATCATTTGCATTTGCATATTTTTAGTCTCTGTTATGTTTCCATACAATTAATTTAATCTTTACTTCTCATTATTAATAGAATAACAATTTTAAAAGAGAATAGACTTTTTAATAGCAGTTCTGGAGTTACAGAAAAGTGTGGCAGAAAGGTAACGAGTTACCATATGCACATGTTTTCTTGCTCACGTTCCCCCAGCATATGGATTTTCCTGCTGTTAATATCTGACATTAGTGTGCTTTTAGGAGTCATAGATGAGACCATATCGAGACATTGCTACTAGCCTACATCTTTAAGTTATTTTAAGGTCCACTGTTTCTGTTGTAAATGTTGTAAACATATAGAATGAAATATATCCCTGTTTATAGTGTCATAAAGAGAAGTTCCACTGCCCTGAAAAACCCCACACTGTATTGTTTACCCTTCTCCCTTCTAGTGCATACTTAGTAACCTCTGATCACCTCCTGTCTGTCTAGGTTTTCTTTTTCAGAATATTGTACATATTGAATCATTCAGTGCATCATTTTTTCAGATTAGTGTCTTTCATTTAGTAATATACAGTTAAGTTTCCTGTCTCTACAAAGTATATCTTCACCTACTTTGTTGAGCCATTCATCTGTGAAGAGATATCTCTGCTTCCAGTTTTAAAAGTTATGGATAAAACTACTAAAAACATTTTTGTGCAGATTCTCATGTGGATGTGGATTTTTTTTTTATTATATTCACCGAATGTCTTTTTGTAAATACGAAGGAACATGATTGCTGTATTCTGATAAAAGGGTATTTTGTTGTCAAAAACTGCCAAACTTTTCCAAATTGCCTATAGTATTTTTTAATTCTTGGCAACTGAACAGGAATTCCTCCTCTTGCTCCATATCCTTGATACTGTTTGAAAATGTTAGTGTTTTGGATTTAGCAAAAATAAGTGCATTATGTCATCTTATCATGTTAGTTGTAGTTGTAAAATTAGCAACTGTTATGAATTGAACTATTTCCTTTTAAAATTCAAATGTTGAAGGGTGAGAATTTAGCTTAGTGGGAGCATACTGCCTCACAAGGACAAAGTCTTGAGTTTGATCTTCCGGTACTGGAAAAAAGAGTTAGTCAATCGTATGTTGAAGGCCTACCTCCTAAAAATTTAGAGTGAGATTACATTTGGACATAGCATCTTTACAAAGGTCAGTGAGCAACAGTGCAGTGTTTTCTAACCCATTAAGAGGGGTATCTTTGTGGCAGGTAAAATTTATACATTAAGGTTCAGGTGAGAAGAGAATGCCATTCATGCAGCCAAGGAGAGAGGCTGGGAGCATATTCTCCCCTCCTCACCCTCAAACCATCCATTCATTAGCTCTTTGACTTTTCTGTGGAAAGGAAGAAGGATAGAACCAATTTCTGTTGTTGGAATTGCAGCAGCCCTTGAAAGCCAACACCTGTGGGGTTTTGCTTTCTCATGCTGATATGCTGTCAGTTTATCTTTTTTGTGAGTTATCTCTTTACATATTTTGCCCAGTTTTTAATTTTTTTATTGGTAGACTTTTTGAATATTTTCTATACTAGCGCTTTATCAAATTTGCAGATATTTTCTCCCTACATGTGGCTTTTCTTTTCATTCTGTTAACAATGTTTTCAACACACAGAGCAGAAAGTTTTAATTTTAATGAAATAAAGCTGATCAGTTTGATACATATATGAATACCCTTTCAACATTATATTATTGTCAATACCAAGATCACCATAGTTATATTTTTAGGGTTCATAGAACTATGTCTTGAGTTAATGGTTGTGGAAAATTTCTTGTCTAGATTTATTTTTTGTTCATTTGTTCTAGCACTATTGAAAAGACAATCATTTCTTCGCTGCCTTTGCTCTTTTGTGAAAGATCAGTTGAGTATATTTACACGCATTTACTATTGGGTCTTTTTTCCCAGTTCCATTGATCAGTTTTGTTTTTATCATACCAAGTTGTCCTTTTACTGGAACTTTACAGAAGTCTTAAAGTCACATAATGCTAGTCTTCTTCAATATTATGTTGATTTGTTGTGTTTTTTTATCTTCTCATAAAAACTTTAGAATTGATTTGTTGATATTTACAAAACAACTTGCTGAGACTTTTTTACTGGGACTATATTGAATCTGTAGATCAGGTTTGGTAGAACTTACATTGTGCTGCCCAGTAGTCTTCCTGTCCGAGTACGTGAAATGCCTTTTCCTCTGTTTAGCTTTTTTATTTCTCCCATTTAGCTTGTATCAGTAGTTATCTTCATAGAGCTGGTGAGCATATTTTCTTGGTTACATACCAAATTATTCTTAAAGCGATCACTTTTATTCAGTTATAATACATGGTAAAATTAGTCTTAGAAATAGCTCAATAGCTGTGCAATTAGAAATTACTAGGAGTAGATTTCTGATTTCTAGGTCATTGTAACTTTTTAATTAATTATCACTCATATTGAGAAAGCTTAAAATTATTCCATCACAACAAATCAATGCTTGTCAAGTCATGGGTGCATGTTATTAGTAAGAGTGAATTGACATCTACCCAAATACACTAGGTTTGCATGATTCTGCTTAAACTTTTCAGTTTGCTCGTAACTGATCATATCTCTTCCCTTATTCTATGAGAAAGTAGACTAAAAATACAGTGTATTATTATAGGCTTCATTTTGTAATTTGACTCATATTACATGCTCTTCACAATGTTGTACCTCTGAGAAGGAATGACTGATAAAATACGTGTTGAATATACATGTCATAATTTAGGGTGAAGAGTGATTGTAGAATGAATGGGAGTATTGCATGAACAGCTATAAACATCAGTATGATGTGACTGTATTCAAGAAAGTATGACATTTAATCAGATGATTCATAGATAAGGTAGCTGTATAAAACACCGATACTTTATGTAAAAGGAAATGGCTGAGTTTTTAGAGAATCTCCTTTAAATATGAATTTATATGTTGAATACTTGGAATAAGCATGTAAAGGGAAGAACTCAAGTTATTGAGCTATAAGTTAGAGCAAAATATTCTATGAAATTTTGTTTTAGATTACTCCAATATGAATATCAAGAGCATTCCTTTAAAACAACCTAAACATCTTTTTCCTGTTTTATTGTTTCCATTCTAAAGGCTCTTGAATCTGCACGCTTCTAGGTTTGAACTCATGTTTAGAGGATTTTAGGTTATAGTACCTCTAAAGCTTTATATTTTCTACAAATGCAAAAAATATTTATTGTCAATATATTTGCTTGATATCTGTAATAAATATTATTTATAAATGATAAGGATATTTTGATAACTTATATGAAGGAAAATTTATAAGAAATGTCTTTCAGATGTCACAGTTCCATAGTTGATAGTTATTAATAAAAAGAAATAATAATGACAATATAAACACTTAAATTGGTTTTCGTAGAATGTTTTAGAGAGATGCTGTGCCTAAGTCACATATTACCTCATTGGTGCTATTTCATAATAAATTATCAATTTGGGCAGAAAACTAAGTATGAGTGCAGACATAAAATACATTTATTTTTCTCCAATACAATCTTTATTTGTGATTGGTCTGATCACTTCTTTGCTTCTTTACCTAACAGAATGTGATAATTTCCTAGACATTTTAAAAAGTCATTTTGATCTTACTAGTTTGAATTTTAATATCATGTTCAATTTAAAACTTAAATTCTCCCTTTTTACTGAATGCCCTTGAGTTGTCTGGGAGATTGAAGTGTGGAAGAAGGTGAAGTCTGAGCATCTACTCTGTTCATTCCAGATACCTGCCCTTTTTCTCCTGTGCCAGTTTCTTCAGGACCTGGTGCTCAAAGATAGGATGGACGGAGAAAATACTCTCTTAACTGATACCTTTTGCATCTTCTTTCCCCTCTGCTAAGCTATTTCACACTGGCTGGCACCTCTTATTTCTGCGGGAACAAAGATACAAATAGCAGATTCCCAGATGTGATGCATGTATAAAACATGTTTGTAGGAGTGGGAAATATTCGCGGAGTGTGTAAGATCAGTTCCAAATTGCACTTTTTTGCTTCTCACTGTACCCACAGCCTTTCATTGCTCGAATTCCTGCTGCCTAGAATCTCCCATCCTTTACTTGAACTGTCAGGGTGTTTACACTGTTGCAGATAGTGACTTCCATTCTCTGTTATATGAGTACAACTTAAATAGGTAAAATGATCACATTCATCAAAGGGAGTCTATACCTGTCCACAGTGTGGCTTGTTGCCTCTTATTCTCCCATTCTCTTTCTCTCTCTTCAACCCCCCCATTTATAAAAGCTTTTGTTTCTATATTGTTTCTTTCTTTGTTGTTCTTTTTTCCCCTTTTATCCCTCTTTCTTATATAGTTTCCCTTTCCTTTTGGAAAGTTTCTTCTTATTTCATAGTATCAATCATAGATTTTAGTCCTTTACCCTTTGAGTTTTTTCACACTAGAGACACAATGTGATGTTTACACATATGTATCCTATATATTTCACTTCACAGTATAGTTTCAAGTTGCATCCATTTAGCTATAAGTGTCTCAAGTTCATCTTTATGGCTGAGTAATATTCCATTGCATGAAAGAACTCACATCTTATTTTATTGTTCATTGGTTGGTGGGTTGTTGCCAAGATTTAGCTATTGTAAACTATGTCACCATAAACCCAGTACACATATATCATTGTGATATCTAGTCTGTCTTTCACCTCTGTATCTTTACATCCCCTAAAATAGGATCTGTGAAAGGCAGTTAGCACGGAACAATAATCCAGTTTAACACACAAGCAGAGTCCAACCAATTTTCCCTTTCTCCCAGTCATTAATATCAATTCACACTAGATGTGGATGCTTCACTATGTCACCCTCCATCTAGACTACGTCAGGAAAGCAAATCGATGGCTGATGATTGGCGCTACCCGATGTGGCGGCACCATGACAGGCATAGATAAAGAGCGAGTACAGAAGGAAGACAAGGTGAATTATTGAGGAGTAGCTGACTCTCACTTGTTTAAGTGTGTACTCTGAATGAGACATACTTAATGGATCCTCCTTTATCTTACACCTAGGTTCTAACTGTCAGTCTGTGAGCAACAAGAAGTCTCACTGGCCATCCTGTTATTAAATTTGTAGTCATTCTTCCTAGTAGTTGCATTCTTGCTGGACCTTGTAAAGTCTCTTCCATCACCACAACTGGTATGAACTTTCCATAGGTTAAGTAGCTTGTTCTATTCCCAGTGACAATACTGCAGATGCTTTCTGTGAGTTTAAAAGAAAAAAATAGTCCTTACTCTGACCTAAAACCCTACTTGATTTGACTGGTTTAGGGTCATGTGAGCCTGCCTCAGGGCTTTACACTACTCTTCACTGTTTCTGTAGAGTTCTCACTCCAGTTAGTCATCACACTTCATTTTGTTCTTTATCCAGGTAGCATAGCTTTCTTCATGTTCTCTTAGGACCCTATTAAAATACTATACTTGTGGCTCTGTTCCCGGAGCTCTCCTCATTTTCATATAATGTATGCATTTTTGTCTAACATATTTCTGTTAGAACATAATTGTCAAGAAGTTAGGTATGTATGCACTTGTTCAGTGTTTGACCCTGCACTCAAAATGGTACTTGACCTACAGAAGACAATCCCTTTTTCTGCTGAATGAATGAATGACTGATGCTAATTTCCAAAATCAGACTTTAGGAAATAATTTTATATTGTCCCGTGATTTTTTGCTCTTCAAGGTTTTACGTAGTATGATACTACGTAAGATTTTATTGTTCAGAGTTGTAAGTGCTCATAGTGATCACCTCAGTTAAATCGTCCGCATCGCCAGCTGGTCTTTGTGGAGTGACTGTTATAAAATGCATAGCCAAACGGCATGCTGTGGAAACTCCCCAGTCCCTGAGCTTCCTTGGGCCCGAGTCTGTTTCACTTGTCATCTCAGTATGTGCTGTCGCCCACACACATGCTCCTCGCCTCAGCACTTTGGCCACTGAACTGTGCGTCTCTCTCTCTTCCATCCCTACAGAAAGTCTATTTCCTTTTTTCTACTGCTGTGTACGTTCTTAGCAAATGAGCACATAAAGTGTAACTCCTACCAGGAGATGACTCTGGAAAAGCTTCTTTCCATTTGAAAGGATTTGGAAACAACTGTCTGTTTGCATCACACGCTGTCATTCCTATGTGTTAGCGACCTCATTTTGCCACTGAGTGCCTTCCTGTATTAGAAGATCTTTTGTCATTTTATTTGATGAATTTTCAAAGCAGGTGATCACAGTGCCTCACCTATACTCTGTTGTAATACTGTTTGTACGGCTGTCAATTTCCTTGAAAAGTGAAGTTCATCTACTTGTCACTCGAGGTCCTTTTTGAGGACCATCTACGTATAAAATTTCACTGTTACATTTTACCTTCAGAAAACAAAAGTAATTAGGAAAGAGCAGTACTAATAGTATTATTTTTATGAAAATGTGATATTTTGCTAGATTTCTTTTAGATTGAATTTTCTTTGTATGATATTGTGAAATGAAGAGAAAAAGCAAAAAAATTATTTTTTAGGCGGTTCTAGCCAAGTATTTTCCACATCCTGCTGTTCTAAAGACAGGCTTAGGAAAGAGACGAGTGTGACTTGTTGGGAAATACAGACTCCTGGAGTAGTAGCAGAACTCCCCAATTTGTAGGTAACAGTTTTGTATCTTAAAATAATATAGAAGATTGTGGCTTGTGATGTTATTTATTATCTTTTAAAAAACAAGACTAAACAAAAACAATAAGCTAACTAGCAGTAAACATATATAGGCCTTAGAAAGAACTTTTAGTTGTTTGAGATGACTCTTGAAGAGTTCTGTGACCATTGGTAAAACAGGACAGGTGTTAACCTGTGTGCTGTGTGTGAATTTCTTCATTTAGACATTGGAACCTTCCAGTGTCTATGTTGCATTTCACATGAAAAACAGTAGCTACTCAGACTTTCACATTTAACTTTAAAAGATGATTTATGCTTTTTGAGTTGAGCTTCTTGGACATTATCAATAGCATTTTAAGCTTTATAGGTGAGATGACAGAGCCTTTTGAGACCCTTATGAAAGCCTATGACTTACTCTGCAAAATGTATGGACCTGTATATTACGTCTTCATTTCAGTAGGAAATGTTGAATAATTTCAGGATTCTATAACCCTATATGTAGAGTCTACACTCAAAATCTCTGGTTTATGTCCTTTCAAATGTGTATGGAAAACTATTCTTTCTTCTTGTACCATCCCTTGTCAAAGAAAAAAAAAACTTATCTTACTATTCTTTATTACAGAAGGAGTTAAAGAGAGAAAAATGTCACCTATTTTGAACTGTCCTCAGTATATGTCAGAATAAATAAATTCTGTTGCTAAGTTAGCAAACATGATTCACAAAAGCTCGAATCAAAGTCTACATTTGAATGGTAAAGTTTGTTAGACTGTCACAAAGACCCCTCAGTGTTTCAGAAAGAAGCTTAACCATGAACATTTAAAATAACCTATGCAAAGTCATTACCTCCTAGGAGTAATAGAAACATAGTAGCTGTGCTTAGAGATGGTGGACGGGGATCCTTCTATTCTAGGGACTTAGTGGTGCTTTTAGAGGCTGATTTTTGTATCTGATCTGATCTCATCAAGAACTGTATCAAATGAATGGGAGCTGCTGTAGGAGGAAAAGGAGGATGTGGTAATTATGTTCTGTGTCAGTGAACAAAACTTAACTAACATGATGAGTGCAGTGCTCAGATTAAGATGAACCCTTCATCTTGGTTTTAGTTTAACTTTGGGAAAGAAAAGTTGTCCTTTTACAGATCACTTTTTGAAACTCCAGTATATGAAAAATGATTTCCTTATCACTAGTTTTGAGGATGAGTTTTCTCAGAAAATTGTTTTTTTCAAATATAAAATGATTCAGAATCTTAGAATGGTTTTTAACATATTTATTTTAGGATATTTCATATTGTTTATGCTTCAGTTTTGAAATTTCATGTATTGTGAGGACCCCTTCCCACACTGTCACCTGGAATAAGAGCATTAAAACAGCTGAACAGATTGGAGAATTTTACTATGTATATCTGCCTGGTTTTAGGTAAATCAGATAATGTTATAAATAACTATAAAATGTGCAGGTTTATTTTAAACATACATGTTTGACATTTGGTTAATGGTTATGTTGTTGATGCAACCACTGTTTTATTTTTTTGTTTTTTGTTTTTTGTTTTTTTGGTTTTTTTTGCCTTTCTTGCAGTCATTCTTAATATTTAATTTTAAACGAACAATAACCCAGATTGTAGGTCTTCTGTGCCTGAATGGTGTATTCTGTGTTACTGTGGCCAGGTTTTCAGAAAGCCACATTTGTTCTTAAATATTCTCATCTTCTATAGTACTTTTCATCCCTGTATATATGTACAGGAATCACTTCACCCACCACCGAATTGCAGCCACTTCTGAGGTGGAACGCAGCAACTGTTTAACAGCGCACTTTCCCCTAGGTGCTGCCAGCTGTAGAAGAAATTGTACATGGCCCTGTACGGAAGGTATTTCTCCACTGTGCCATCTGCAGAGTGCAACTGACTAGGAGCACTACATAGACTGTAAGTTCCTTGTGTACCTGCCTTAGACTGGAGAACTCAGGAGAGCGAGTAAGACATAACTGGGAGACACTACTTAAGAATGTACAGAGGTCAGTTGAACTTAGTCCTACTGTCTCTGGATCCACAATTCATTGATAGGGCTTTGATTTGTGATTGGATAATAGATGCATCACTCCTTGGAATTTTTTTTTAATTCAAAAGCAGATGAATCTAAAATACATCTTAAATTCTTCACTGTTAATGAAACATAAAATAATCAAATTGTCTATATTTTCAAATAACCAAACAGTCTTATAAGATTTTAAGGCCATGTTCTTAAAATAGCAAGCTACTTTCTAATCCAACAATAACATCTTAATTATCTTTGCTTTTGCAATGTTTTATACATTAGTTTCAATGCTTTTCTTAATGAAACTTTTGTAATAAAGCCAGCTTTTGATGAAGCTAGTTTTTATTATGTGATTAGAAAGACTGAGTTTAAATTTTTAATAACTTTTTGAAACAGAGCATGAGAGACAAGTCAGGAAATATTTGAACCTTCTTTATATATTTGGTCTGTTTCTCCAACTCCATGTAATTTTAAAAAAAAAAAACATCAATTTTAAAAGAATGCTTTCGTTAGTAATAGTCTGGCATATTTATGCTTTTTAAAAGATTATTCTATTTTATACTTTAGAATTTTTTTAGTTAATTGTGTTTTTTGGGAGGAAGATTAGTCTACAGAAATTCCTATGTAAAAACATTAGGGGTTCTTGGTCTTCCCAGGCTGTTAGTCATTTGAAATATATGTTATTTCTTCTAGGCATTTTAAATTATATATTATAAGTTAAATATTTGTACATACATCTATGCCTGTAGATTCAAAATGAAAGCATATAAAAGTTTATTTCAAACCACAATTTGTTTATATGTAAAATTAAGAGGATAGAAGAAATTATTTTCTAGATACTCTTTAAATGTTTTCTTCTCAAATCAGGTAGGATTCTATCTGCGTAGAATTTTACCTTGTTTGACAATCATGCTATTTTCATAGGAGTGACTTTGTTTAGTTAGAATAGTATTTGTGTGAATTAAATGTTGGCAAATAGCATTTAAGAGTCAAAAATAGGGGTCAGATTTCCAACAAAGAATCTGAGCTGTCTCTCTTTGCCACACTGTTTTGAAAGGGAATTTTTAAATACTGAAGTAGTATAACTCACAGTATTTTTCCAGGAAGCATCCAGTGAGTTACAAACTTTATTTACATTCAGAGTAGAAATTTACTTACATATAAAATAGCTCACCTTTTAAATTAAGTTTTTCTTTATGTAATAGTTCATTTAATAACCACAGCACCAAAGATGTAAACATTGTTTTAATGAATATAGTGTAGACATACCATAATGTATTTGTGTATCTCTGCTAGAAGTGATTATTTTTGTAATATATAAAATTTTTGAATTGCTATTACTAGTTCTTTTGCATCTTCTACACATAGTATACTTGTAAGTATTACTTAATCCATTCATTTTACTATGTGAAATAATAATAATTTGAAGAATAGATTACAAGTTTTGTATATTATTTTAAGTTTGGTGAAAAGGTACAAACTACCTACTGTATGTGTCTGGGTATATATTTTAAAATTATACTGGACATTAATTGTTGTGATTTATACCTTCTGTGTATAATGTAAATTTTATGTTATTACATTCAGTTTTTCACCATATGGCTTTATTATTATAAACTTCTAGAGAATGATATATGAAAAAAGAAGTAAGTGGAAATATTTTATTGAATATACATCTATTTTATTTGAATTAAATGAAAACATTTCTTATGTAATAACAAATAAACTGTTGGTATTTCTGATAATTTATCTATTTGAATATGTGTTTAGTTTAACTAAGATATAATCTTAATTCTTTAAAATAAATATCTCATAGCTCTAATTGATTGTTTCCCATAGGAGAAATTCTCTTATTCTGAAGGGTAGGATTTAATTACTACCAATTTAATCATTATGGAATTCAGAAATCAATACTAAGTTAAGAATAGCTAAATCTTAATAAGTTTCATTTGCTTCATTATAATTGTAAATCTATAAAACACAAATATAGAAGTACACAAATACTATGCATTTATAAGTATTTAATGGTATGTGTTTAAACTTATATAAGCAATGCTCTGGAAAGATCTAGCTTTCAAGAAGAATCTTTGCAAAGATACATTGCATTAGGGTCAGTTAAAAAATAAATAATGAAATGGGTTAAGAAAATAAGAAAGTGTAAGCTGATAAATTTAAGAGTGTAGATTTTTATGTAACTGAGTTACATTTATATAAAATTGTTTAAAATAGAATTTTAATCCGTAATTTAAATTGTCAGATGTTTTCTTCACTTTTGCAAAGTATTCTAGCTTTTGTTAGAGAAGTATCTCAAGTTATTATTTAAAATATATTTTAGTGAATTTTTTGAAAAAAAACATTGTGATGCTGTCATGACATGGAACACATGCAGATGTTTTAGCCTGTTAACTATAGGGAGATTATCTTGCAGTGTAACATTACAGGACAGTTACTCTGAGACTAAAAGGGATAATAAACTCCTTCACTTAGGAAAGCTTTAGTATTTCATACATCAGTCTTGTTACAAAACATAAAATTTATACTAATACAATAATATCTGTATTTTAATTTAAATAATTAGAATATGTATGAATTATTTTGTCTCAAAAAATTTGTAAGTTTTTGATATCAAATGAAATAAAAATTACAGCTATAGAACTACCAGTCTTGAAGTTATTTTCTGTCAAATAATTTATTCCCATTTCTATAAATTATTCAGTTAGTTTCAGGATATGTGAATTAGTTGAAAATTTTAAATGTATAAGTTTGGATATATATTGATAAGACCTGTTGATTACAAACCTTATTATCTTTTAAAAATTCCTTTAAACACTGAAATTCCTGTATGTCCTGTGGATAAATGTGTGTGTGTATATATATATGTGCATATCATCTTTCTAGTGTATTTTCTGTAGTGTAGTCTGACTGCCATTTGTAGCAATTAATCAAGTGTAAATTGCTTAACACCTTCAAGGAATTTTTTTTTAACTGTTAATTGGGAATCATTACACCTACCTCACAGGGTTGTTGTGAGGGAAAAAAAAACCAAACAAACAATAAAACATATCCAAAAGAGTGCTTAGCATGTACTAGATGTATAATATATATTAAAAAAATTATTGTTATCGAGACCTTTTAACAGCCCCCATTGTCCACAGGTAAAAGCTAAATGTCTGTCCTTGTGTGATGAGTTCCTCCTTATGTCATCAGCCTCATTCCTACCTTCCCTGCTGCATGTACTAACTGGCGATGCCCAAGTCTGTGCAGTTCTCAGAACATGCCATGCTCTTCACTAAACCCTCTTTACTCCTCTTCTTTTCTGGTATATGTCGTTAGACAGTTTTGTGTTTGATCCTGCGCTTCTTCCTGTTCCAGCAATTACCACTTGTAATTATCACGGCTTTTGTATTTGTCTGTTTCTTTCCTCTACTAGACATGAACTTCTAGAGGGTGGAATCTTGCTTAGCTTTTCTCCCCATTACCTAACCGAATTTCTACAACTCATAAAGTAAGTGAACATTTCATAAACAGATATAAATTTCCTCTGGAACATTCACAACATATAATAATGATTATGATTCATTAATAAACAGTGGTTATTTTATGTTATAAATATGGCAGATGTCACAGTCATATCAAAACTACCACTGTACAGCTGGGCACAGTGATTCTAGCACGTTTGAGGCCAGCCAGGACAGTATAGTGAGACCTTGTACAAAAGAAAAGATAATCCTTGGCCTGGCTGTCAGTGACAATATTTGGCTGGCTAACCCAAGGACCTGGGTAAAATCTCCAGGACTAGTAAAAGTTATGGTTGTATAGTCCTTCTACCTTCTCTTTCATTTTCACCTTGCTAACAGGTTGATAAGAAGAAGTGCACTGCATAGATGTCCAAGAAAACGTTACTTTATTCTTTGCCATCACTACACCTGCAGTTCCACTCTCAGTATTACGTTTTCTATCTTAAAAACATGGCTTCTGACTATTTCTTGTCTGTTCGCCCCGTGGTCCTCTGCTGCTGTTGATTATTACTCTCTGACTGCTACTTTCATTTTCTTTTTCATTCCTACTTTTCTTGCTCTCTGACATATTAAGACTCAATTGTCATTTAAAAAGGCCGATTAAAATTTCAAACTTTAAAACTTCCCCCCACATCATCTTTGATTAAAGCAGTTTTAAAGCTTGAAAAGTAGTGAATGTGGTCAGTTATGTTTTGCATTATTTTTTTTTTAAACTGCGCCCCCTATGGCTAGCCCATGGTTTGAAGATGAGAAGTAGGAACTAGTAACTGGTAATTAGAATCTGGGATTACAAATTTTTTTTTCTTTTTTTTTTGCTCAGGTGGATTCATCAGACTCCTAGTGTTTGGGACTAAACAAGCTGTAATTACTTGATGTAGATGATATTTCTTGGTCTGTTTGTGCCTTCCCACTTTGTTTTATGCCTTTCTTATCTCTTTTTTTCTTGAACATTTTAATTTGAAATTATTTAGGTAAGTCCCCTGAGGGATGGTTACATTTTGGTTTTATTTATTTGTTTTTGAGATGGGATCTCACCGTGTTGTCCAGGCACCCCTGGGCTCATCTGCCAATTCTGCATCTGCTTCCTAGGTAGCTGGATCCACAGGTGGGCACCAAATATTTCTTAATTCCACCAAACTTTGAAGTTCTAAGCCTTTCTAAGGTAGTAAACCCACTACCCTTACCCTTTTAAAATTCATTAGTAGAGACTGAACCAGGATCTTACAATAAACTGTGCCTCTAACTGTTATTACAAATTTTAAAAAATTGAGTCTCTTTTAAGTTGTCCAGTCTGGGCTGAATGGTCCTTTTGCCTCAGCCTCGCAAATTACTAGAAATATAAGCATGTGGGACCATATTGCTCTGTCTTTCCCAAATAATTTTGGAATTTTTTTTTTTCTTCTTCTATTTGGGAACTAGTTTTCAAGTGACTTGTATTATCTTCTGAGGTACAGATCCAAATCTAAATGAGTCATAATATCACTCTAAACTCTTATTTTAGGACGTGCAGGGGCACACGCACACTCACCCCTGCGCGCGCGCACACACACACACACACACACACACACACACACACTCACACACACACACACTCACACATTTTAAAAGGTGAATGGTGGAGCAAAGATTTCCTCAGGTGAATGGTGGAGCAAAGATTTCCTCAGCTGTTTTGGGGCACATTTGCAGGTGATCTGTCTTCTCCTTTCTAACACTTGGAACTCATTGTTTTCTTTGAGTCCTTAGTTGAACATGAAACAACAGAAAAAGCCTCAGTTTAATGACCCATTACTCTGCTGTTACCCTGCTGGGAACATGCAAGGGCAGAGCTAGTTTTTGAATGTCCACCCATTTCAGTAACCCTATAGCTTGTCTTATGCTTTTTTGACATTTGGGAATACCTTTTGTATCTTTGCCTCCTGGAAGATCCTACTCAGCCTTCAATGCCTAACTTGTGGGAAGCCTTTACTGTTTGCAGCAGTTAGAGTAAGTTCTTTCTTTAATGCATTCTCACTAATCTCTTATTTTAATTCTTTGTTTTATTACTATAGACAAGGCTTTCCCTCTGATACGCTGTATCTCAGAGTCACTGGCTCATGAGTGAACTTCTCACTCCTCACTATGAATACAGTGGCTTATATGCTCAATTAGTGAATTAACTGGAAACTGAGATGAAGTTCATCAAATAATGGAGTAATTTTGATCTTTTTATATATTCCCCTCCTTGTTCCAAATAGATTTGAGGTGCAAAAATTAGTTTTCATGTGAAATATGTATGTTTTAACCAAATGATATTGCTCTTCCCTCTTTTTTTAGGGAAATTTATTTTGCATTTCAGTTCTGATTTTGAATAGTCTTCAGTTTTTCTCATTTTCTTTATTTTCATATTAGCCATGAGGTTAATTGTAAGTACAGATAGTGAAATATTCTCCATCACTTGGTATAACAATTGAAAGTGAGTTAATTAAATATCAGTATTTACTATTTAGAATGATGAAATGGTGACCACAAAGGTTGAGGCAATAGGTGTGCCTATTAAAGAAAATTACAGTGACATTATATTTGTTGCTGCAAGTTGTGGACTCTTTCAATCACACCTCATTTTATTGCTTTATTGAATGATTACCAAAATACACTGCCTCACTTTATAATGTAGCTCAGCGTTCCTCAGCAGAATGTCACAGGAAAAATTCTTCACTGCTTATGATCAACCAAATACATAAAAATGAAATAACCAAGAAATCAAAATATACAAATAGCGATAATTAAAAACCTTCCATGCTCTTAAAACATTCTTTCTGAAAGGTTCCATATGAGGACAAGTCATCTACTCAGCAGAGATAAGATTACTTTCTCTCTAAATGACTCTGTTGAAGTTTTAAAGAAGATAAATTAGTGTGTAAAAAACATGTCTCAATGATATTTATTTAATCCTTATTTCCATGTTGGAAAAATAAATTTTAAAATGTTTTTTAAAATTGATTTTTATTGGTACTTCTTATGCATACATTACGATCACAGTCAATATTGAGGGTTTGCACCTGTGTACAACACATCTTGATTCCATTTTTTCCCATTCGCCTGCCCTCTCCACATCCTCCCACCCTCTATATGCATAAGATGTCCTTTTCTGTTTTTTTAACCATCAAACTTTTTTTTAAAAAAATAAAAGTTTTGAACAGGGAAATTTTTACCTTATTTAGTTACTTTCACTTGTCTGGTGGTTTTTAACATTTAATAGAGGATAATTTTATTCATTAGCCCTCACCATTTAGGGATCTTGGGGAATGAGTGATATATATGACAGATCTCTTGATCATCCGAACTTCAAGCAGTAGCCACCAGAAAGTGTATGCAATTATTTTTGTGCAGTCCTATTTCTTATACCAATAAATCTCTTTATTAGTTTTTTTCTTAAGAGGAAACAAACTATTAAGTATGGCTAAGTGATTCTTCTAAATCTCAAAATGTGTGATTTATTCCTGTGATTTTCCTTTATCCCCCAAAATTTCTATAATTGAAACATGGTGCTTATCTTGCTAAACCGAATGAGTCTTGTACATTTAAGCAATGATTAGAATCTGGTGTTAGGATGAACAAAATTGTATTTTCATGTATTTTTCTGAATTTGTTGGAGAAATGATTGGACAGGAGAATTTGGGGGGGTACATGAAGGATATCCAAATTATTAAATAACGTTTCAAATATGATTTCCCAAACAACTGGTATCCATATCAATATTAATTATTATTCAGTTTTTCCCCTTTTAAATGGTTCATTCTGCGTTTCAGTTATGATATGTAGGACTTTGCTTCAGAATGCTTCTTTTAGTGGGTGAAGGAAAATGTTAAAAATTGATGAGTTAACTAAATTTTTAAAAATATTTAGTTATTTATTGTCCAATTCATTTTAGGTAGTCTTCCTATAAACATACTGTGCTCCTATCACCAGGAAAAATGGAGAAATAATCAGTTATCAGTTGATGTGTCTGTTGGGAGATTCTAAAACACTTAATTTTGTATTGCCCTACTCTTGCACATGGTATAATTCACTGGGCTTGTCCGAAGTCAAACCTGAGTCAGTCACTCTCCATTCCCAGCTGCCTCCCAGCCTCAGGCATTCCTGGCTTCTCTGTTCACTAGATTCTCTGTGACTTATGTTTACAAAATAAAATCCAACTCCTTTCCTTTGACCTAAATATCATTCTACTTATTTCTGGATGCCAGTTATTTTACCTTTATATTTCTTACCTCATTGTGTTTTATTTGGTTTTACTTAAAAACTAGATTTGTCTACTTGTTTTCTCATTCTGTTTAGTCTGCATTTTTTCCAGCAGAAGCCACATTATTCCCTTTTGTACTTTCTATGGATTATATTCTCATAGGTCCCTTTGCAGCTCCTCAGATTATGAAGTAGTTGATTCGTGGTACATAAATATTTAAAATATTGAGTTGATTGCTGAAAGTCACATCAGTGTTACAATTTAAGTTAATCACACATTGATCCAGTTGGATGATTTGTTAATGCTACTATTGCCAAGAAAGCACCTTAGATGAATTTTGAATAATGATAATAATAATCTATTAAGAATATTTGATTTGGTACTAATTATGTTAAAATTTTTTCTGACATGAATTTAGTTTAATCTTTATATGTATTTGTATTTTATTGAATTTATTGGTACATTTTAAGTATACCTTACAGTCACATTCATCATTGAGAGTATGTACCTGTAAATGACATCTCTTGGTTATTTGTTCCATTCATCTGCCCTCCATATATACCTAAGCTTTGTTTCTGTTTTTTTTTTCTCTTTTCTTCATATCTCTCTCTCTCTCTCTCTCTCTCTCTCTCTCTCTCTCTCTCTCAGGGTTTTGCTTTGTAGTTCAGACTGGCCCCCAACTCACTCGGTAGCTTAGGGTGGCCTCAAATTCACAGCAGTCATCCTAGTTCTGCCTTCCAAGTGCTGGGATTATAGGCGTGATCCACCACACCTGGCATTACTTGGAATTGAACTCAGGACCTGGCACTTGCCAGGCAGATGCTGGAACCACTGAGCTAAATCTCCAGCCCTCTTTCTTTTCCCCTTCTCCCAATCCATGTACTACTTAGAAAAAATAATTTTAGTGGAATGCATCTAAGTGCTTTATTTACTTTCTTAGAGATAGGATGCAAATGGAAAGCAAACTTTTGGAAATATGACAGAAGTCTTATACTAGCCCCACTCCCACTACTGGTCTGATTTCACCTTCTAAGAGGACACAGTGGCTTCCTAAGGTGAATCGCTGCTACAGACTATGCTAATACTTCCTATGCTAGAACTTTACAGGTAGTTTA
This sequence comes from Petromus typicus, assembly GCA_004026965.1. NCBI lineage: Eukaryota > Metazoa > Chordata > Mammalia > Rodentia > Petromuridae > Petromus > Petromus typicus. Next base: position 60,680 of record PVIR01005784.1, read on the forward strand.
TTTTCTCTCCTTTACTATTCTTATTATAGTTTTGAAGATAAGCATTGGCTTCTGAAAATTTTTATTTTAAAGGTACTGTGATTGATGAATTTGAACCTGAATATGTGCTTGCTGTTTTAAGAGTGTTTAGTAAAATTGTCACATTTGTTAGTGTTGTATAGAAATAAAGCAACACTTTTACTGTTTTCCTTAAAATATTTTCAATCTGTAATGTTATATATCTTAATTAATATATTCCTATTTTTTACTATTCCTGGTCCCTTTCTTTAATAATTATGTATGTAAGAAGGAATTTGATGGTAAAAGCAAAAAGGAAACAAAGCTTATGTATACAGGAGGTGGGGGTTGTGGGAAGGGAAGCAGAATGGGAAAAAGGAGAATTATGCTGTGTCATATACTGGTATAAATTCTCAATGTCAAATGTGATCATAATGTGTATATAAAATTTACCAATAAAATCAATTTTGAAAAGTATGTATGTATATCATTATATTTTCCATCTGTCTCTACATATACACACATGTAAACAGGAGAGCTCTTAAATTCATAGGTTCATTCTTGAATTTTAATGTGTCAGTTATTTCTTTGCATTTTTTTCAAGTCAGTTCAATTTTAGTTTGGCTTGTTTAAAAACAAAATTTAAAGCTGTGTTTTATTATTTATTTTTCAGGTCTATCTCTCATTATATTGCTGTTGGTGTGTTTCTTTGATATTATGTAATATCTATTTATAGTTCCTGTGGAATTTAGTAAGCTTAATATAATTTGTGCTGTTCTATATTGCTATGTTTTATCCATTATTCATTAATTTGTTCATATGTTCATTAAATGTTGCTTTAGTAATATTTTATGCCATATGTTGTCACTCAAGCTTGTTGTATGTTGTGTTTCAAGCTTATGTTCTTCCAAGGGAAGAAGTCATCAACATCTTACACTATGCTGTGCAAGAATTAAGGATCTGAGCTGAACTAAACAGAGTAGGGGTATGTTTTAATTTGGAGAGTGAGAAGAAACATGTTCAAAAAAGGAACTCTTGAGTCGAGTCCTTAAAGTGGAAGCAAGTCCTATTATAGGTAGGATTCAAAGGTCTTTGAAGTGAGATTTTTCAGGAAATGCAAAAGCCAGAGCAGGTGGACCATAGTAAGGATTTAAAATTGTGTCGTTACCAGGTGAAGACAGTGGGTAATTAAGTACTATTAATGAAGTGCTTAGCCCTGGTGAAATCCTCTACCTGCTCTCCAGAAGACGAAAAAGGAAAGAGGTGAGGGCTGAGGGCATTAATTATTGAAGTGTTATCGTGCTAGTCTGGTGAGAACTTACAGGGTCTTGGTGTAGTTGTTTTGTCAGTCAAAATGAGAGATGTTTTGGAAAAGCACTGTTGTAATTTATGAATGAATTAGAAATGAGGAATTAAAAAGTATTAAGTATAAATATTCAATATTGCTTGAAATAGAGTTAAATGAACCTGTGCTTTTCCATTGTAAAAATGTGCCATAATTTTATAAATTCCTTCATTTTTTAACTTTTTATTTGTTTTTTGTAAGTGCATGTTTAAAGCACATGATAAATATGTTCATTGTGGGGAGATAATACAGGTACATATCACATGTTCATCTGTTTCCCTCTCCTCTTCTCCTTCCTTATTGTATAGCTTTTTCCTCATCTTCTGCTACCGGAAGTCACATTGATATTTTGTCAGTTTCTCACGTCATTGCCGTTGTGTGCCTAGAATGATTTATGAAAACTCACTAATTTGGAAGGTGATAAATTACACCTTGCTATTTTAACTGCTTCTCTTTGATGAGTAGCTAGATTCAAATTCAAGTGTATTTATTAACTGGTTTTGTATTTTGTTTTATGTTTTCAATTGTAGGTTGTCTATAGTTTTAATTAATTTAGGACGTCTGTATTCTCCTCACTCATTAAACTCCAAGTTAACTTCTTAAGATAACTAGAAACTTGAATATAAGTTAGCTTTAGTACTTTCTGACTCCATCTTATGCCAGGTTCTTCTCTGTTCGTTTTTGGAGAAGACATTCTGAGCAAGTCTGAAATAAGAAACCTTGGTCTTTCCTAAGGACTTTGAACTTGTTATTCCTTGTCTGTTCATTTCTCTTCCTCCAACTCTTCCCCTGTGAGAACTGTTACCCTTCTCCCAGCATCACATCCTTAATCACACCTTTCTCATTGGATCACATTACTAGCTCTGCTCCATGCTGCCTTTCATCGTTTGTGATCTTCCAACACTTACCACTGTTGATTGATCATTCATAATTTATGGCCTACCTGTTCCACTGAGACTGAAAGAACTACTGTGATTATTTTCTGCTCTGGAGACATAGCAGATAACTAATAGGTTTTTTGGAGTGGATAATATAGAAGTATTAACCATTTATCCCTTTATGCTTCTGTTTTACCCTTTTTTTCAGTTGTCTTTCACATTTGTTCGTGATGTTTTGACATGTCATTTGATTTTACGTTTTCATCAAAATTTTATCAGTTATAGAAGAAAAAAATCCATTTTGATATTTCATTTATACTTAAATGTTTCTATTTATACAGTTTATTTTCATAATTAGGAACACTGAGAATAGACAGCTCTCACATTGTATTATTTATCTTTCAATTGTATTAACACATTTAGAGAGAGAGATCTTACTGTTAACAGACCTCTTCATCTTCCCCCAATATTGCTGTACCTTGTGTATATTTAGGCAATACATATTCTTCATTCTTTACAATCGTGATTTGTAAATTCTGCAAATTATTTGAGTTAGTCATCTGCTACAATGTCCTTATCAATCTCTTACAATATATTGCCTACATTCTTTTTTCTTAATATAAATAACATGATTCTCTTTGCTATTTAAAGTTTTCTGCTTATTTATAATAACTTCATTAGGGCACATCACTAAACTTAAAGTAATGGATTAACTGGGTCATAAGATTATGTGTGTTTGAAAACATTTTAATATTCATGGCCCACTTACAAGCTAGAAAATCTCAGTCCATTTCCACTCTTCCTAGTAGGTAGTACGTGTGTATGAGTGCACTGCCTAATATTCTGATTCCTTATATTATATCCTTTTAAACAATTTATCCATTTAAAAAATTCTCATTTGTGCCTCTTCAAAATTATCATGAAAAATTACTAGTATTTTTTTATGTACAAAATTTTAAGTTTGTATATACACTAATTTATTATCTTTTTCCCCTTTGTACTTAATATTTGTTGTATGTCATTTTTTGTTCGCATCTTTAATTTATTTGTGATATATGAGAGCAAATTTTTTTACATTTTTTTAAAAATTGAGAGTACTTGTACATTTTGGGTGTACTTTATCATCCTGTTCATCATTTAGGATTTGTACCTGTGCATGATATATCTTGAATTCTTTTTTTTCCCCATTCTCTGCCCTCCACTCATCCCTCCATCCCCGATATACATAAGCTCTGTTTCCATTTCTTTTCCTTTTTACCTTCAAAGTTTTTCTTTCTCTTTTTGATCCCTCTCCCCACACCCCATTCTCCTTTGAGAGCTCATACATTCTGGACCTCATTTACACCTTCAGTTTCTCACTCTAGAATCCAGTTATGCCAGCAGTACCATTTTTAAGTGAACATGGATGCTGTAATGATACTGTTTTTATGTATGCCAGGGTCTTTGGGGAGAAAATTATTTATTTTGCTTTTTGCTCTATTAAGTTTTAAGGGTTTTTTTAGTTTCCCTTTTTCATGAAATATTTTCTTGGACAATGATTCCCTGATTCCTTTATCCTCTACCTTGTGAAATAATCATGTAGTATTATATTTATTATTCCAAGTGAACGTAAACCACTTTACCACTTTAGTCTTCCTAAATGAACTATTTCTACTTTTAATTTTACTAAAATTCCATTAAAGCTAGTGATTTCTTTGTATAAGATATGTTTGTATTATCTAGGATTTCATATATAAAGCTTTTTTTCTGTTTTACTAAGCTTCTTAGAAATAGCACATAAAACAACCTGGGTTTGTAGGTTACTTTGAAAGTCTTTCCAGATCTTTGTTATTTACTTTTTGAGTAATTTTGATATTCTATATTGTTTACAGAAAGTCATCTGATCTTTCAAGTTCTAAGTAAACTTTTATTATGTGCTCTTTATATATTAAGCATGATGGAAGGATAAAGAATATGCAGTTTTTAATCTCAGCAAGCATAGAAGTAAAATTTTTGTAGAGAGATGATTGGAGAAATAAAAAAGAACAATGAATAAAACTTCTGATAAATTCATTATTAATACAATAAACCACATTTAGAGGTGAATACTTTATTGCTTACCTAGAAATCAAAACAAAAAGTGCTAAAGATATCCCATATATGCACTAAGGACTCAAAACAAAAGGTAGAGGCCTGCTGTGTGAGATACAGGATATCCTATTTCTGAGAAGCCAGATGTAGACTACAGTTAAATGATGTATAATCTGCATCTATATTCTGAGAGACTGAGGTCAGACACTAAGAAGCTTCATACCTCATTAAAGCCTGGGACACCATGAGAAACTGTCTTGTGAGAGCTGAGAGTCTGTTTTTCTCTCATGTTCTAGGTCAATGACAAAGTGTTGTACCATGGTGCAGATAAAGTGCATTTAAAGGCATTCATTGCCTGTTGTGCATGTGTTCGCAGCGGCCCAGGAATTGTCACGGAGCCATTTACCTATAACTTCTACCCTTGACCTGACATATATGACCAGGAAACTATTTCTAAGGGTATAATCACTTTGAGACTCTTCTTAATTGTATTTAGGGGCTGGATAAACATAAAGGTGCCTCCCAGGAGAGTGATCAGATGCACTTGGTGAATAGATGGGGGCCAAACTGGTTATCCTGAGTAAGGACAGTTATGTTCTTAAATCAAGGTGCAACAGGAGCTACTAATAGTTACATATAACTGGCCAGCAGAAAGTACAGTGAAGTTTCCCATTGCTACTTAAAATAGAGAGATTAGGGTTATCAGTTTTAATCTGTGTAAAACATCCAACAGAGTTTATCTTTTCTTAAGGGCAGGAAAACAAAACTAACAGTATTGGGTAAAAGGGAATCATTGTATCAGTGTTCAGAACTTGATCTTTTTAGGCGGCCTATTCACTGTGAAGTACATCAGCTTTTGGCAGATTTGGGGAATAATTAGATTATGACTCCTGATTGGGAAATGGTCAGGTTTACCAGGGAAGGATATGAGCTAAAATAAATTAATGTCCCCTTTCCAAATCCCTGGTCTGCTGATGTCTAATGTTCTCTGCTACATAGGGTGTATTCTTTTCTTTCCGCAACCAAATATATACATACATATATGTGTTCTATCAGAGAGAGCATATAAGCAGCATTCCTTGCTTTGAAGGACACCCCTAAGCATAAACAGTAGTAGATACCAGGATTTTTTACTGGCACACATGTCTGTTTATCAGACTTTCCATCCACCAAGATGCACGGCACAGTATTCAAAAACTTTTAGACAGACTATATCATATATGTAGATTCTATATATACATATATTTGAGATAGGGTCATACTTTGTAGTTCAGGCTGTCCTGAACTCAGCAATCCTCCTGCATCTGCCTCTGAGTCCTGGGATTACAGGTGTGAGCCAGCACACCGGGCACTGTGCTGTGTAGTTCTGAGTGCTGGGGGGCATGAGTCACCATGCCTGGCATTGTATGTGGTTATTGGGGTTGGAACCCAGGACTTTGTGCTTTCAAAGCAGGTACTGGAACCACTCACCTAAATCCCAGTGCACCACAGCCCTATTTTCTGTTCCTACAGTGTGCTGTCTGTGACAGTTACTTAACCCACATGGTCCAGACTCTAGGTGATTCAGGAATTTCTTACATGTGAATTAACATCTTAGAACACCTTCCACTCCTTGATATGTAGACCACATAAGGAATACCTTAAGAATTGGAACCTCATATTATGGCCATTATCGTTATTATTCATAACAGTCCAGATGTAATAAGCCAACCTAGAGAGTAAAAGAATCAACAGGTTAGGGACTTGCACCTCCTGTCAACACTCATCTGCCCCTCAGCTCTGTTCCCAAGAAGATTAACTGTGCATATTATAGCAAATCGTTCCTTGTTTCTTCTTTCTATATCTTGTAATTAAGCATTCTATATGAGAGAGGAAAGTATTCTTTCAGGGAATTGGCACACTTAAAATCCAGATTATCTTTCTTGAGACTAGAGTCTGACTCTAGCTCTTTTTACCTTTTCATTTGAGAGTCTGTCCTAACTTTTCATCAGTACCGCTTGCCTGAGGTTCGTGTAAAGCATAAGTTGCACATTGAGTGTCTCAGATACTTATCTCTGTAGCTATTTTTGCTGTAAAGGCAGCACTATTTCTTAATGAGATAGATCTGGAGAGTCTACATACATGATATAGTCTGTCTAAGAGTTCTTAAATACTGTGCCGTGCATCTGGGTGGATGGAAAGTCTGATAAGCAGACATGTTTGTCAGTAGAAATCCTGGTATCTACTATTGTTTATGCTTAGGGGTGTCCTTCATAGCAAGGAATGTTGTCTAGATGCTCTATTTGGTAGAACAGGACAATGATAGTATTTCTGGCTAAATACCCCAGAGTTTCTTTCTATATTTCATTCTACAATTTGTATTACCAGAAACCTTTTTCAGGCATACTTGACTGTTTCCTTGGATCAGTAGGATTTGGGCAATTTGTGGCCCTGTCCCAGAGTGTAGTGGGTCACCATGTCCTGGATCCTAGGTAGCTCTGGTGCTTACCCAGACACAGGGAGGTTTGATCAGCATACAAATTTTAACGGAGACATTGAAAGGACTCTTCCCTGTGAACATGCAGTTCTGGTACAGTCTGCAGCTGTAATGTTTGTCCTAAAGACTTCGACCAGGTCAGCTGCTAGATTTTGCTCCAAAACCAGCCCATTGCTTACTGATAAAACATTGAATAGCTGACAGATTTTAAAGCTATTTACCAGGAAAACAGCTCATCCCAAGATTTTATCCAATGAGCAGAAATCCCACTTCCATTAGGTCTTCAAACAGTCATCTTTGGGACTAAGCAGTATTCCCCACTGGATTTTCCCAGAGATTATGCAATTTCTAAGCAACCTGGAACACCCCGAACTACTGAAGCCCGTAACATTTCCGAGATTCTAGTACAGACTTTCCATCCAGATTAATGCATTTTGAAGTTCCAAGCCACTTACTGTAATATTATTTTCTTATATTCCTGATTTTCTTATTAAGAATGGTGCCTGCGATAAATTTTCAAGAATGCATTGCCTTGAAAATAGACTTGGTCATAAATTGTTTTAGATTTCTTCAACATAGCAGGTACTGGTGAAAACCAATGATGATTAAATTTGAGTTCTTAATTCCTTGATTCTAAATTCAGAGCAATTAAACATACACACTCAGTACTAACTGTTAGCGAGGGTTTCAGATACAGTATGATTCATTACAAAAAACTGTAACAACAACTTATCCTCATTGTTCTTGCTCTAATAAAATTAGAAATATATGTCCACATTTTCTAATATGTAATATATATTTCAGTCCTAAAATTTATTTGTAAGTTCTTTAAAAATTGTGTAAACAGTGCTAGAACTTCCTAATAAAGTATGTTTGGCTTACTTTTATACTTCTCTGAGCTCAAACAGTATGCCAATAAGTTTTTAATTTCTTTCTCTGGAAAAAAAAAAAAAAACAGTTTATGCAGGTTTCTAAGTAACCATGGCTTTGAAATTGTAAGAGTGACTAAATATTTAAGAATAAGTAATCCAAATTTGTTATACTTTTGGAATTTATAAATGATGAAAAACAGAACTATGTTAGTCATCAATAACTCCACCCACTTTGAAGAGTTAAAAATATGTTCTCATTTTTAACATGTTTCCAATGTGAGTTATGTTTACTTAACATCATTGTGTTGATTACTCAATTAATACTAATAAAAGTTTAAAGGTTTTTTTATCAGCTTGGCAGAATTAACACTGAGCACATAATACATTAGCTAGCAAGCAATTCCCTTGAATTTTCATTTAAAAAGAAAACAATAATAGAGAGCATTTTGTAATCGTTTGTAAGTGTAAAAATTGCAGATGAAAAAATAATCTTATAATTTAAATTATGTTAATAACACTTTGCATCTTAGAATTTCAAGGGAAAAAATTGGCATTATTACCTGTAATAACATTATTTTAAAAGGAAATCAATCTCTAAGTTGAACATTATAGGGTGCATTAGTTTATGTTAATTCAGTTTTTATATATGCATATTACATATTTATGTTGGTTTATTATACATGTATTTTCAGGGCCACCCATTATATTTGATGAAATGTCAGCCCATAGGCTGTATTTTGATAGAGAAAGAGAATGTGGACTTCTTAAAAGCAGAAAACTACTATGATGGGGGAATATGATTTCTTTTCTAATAAGTTCACAAATAACTCTGAGATATGCAACCATTACATGAAATATAATTTTGTTTACCAAATTGTTCCAGGTTGCTGCTTTCTCTGTCTTATTCTTCACTGTGAGTAAAGTAATAATATGAGTCTTGAAGCAGGAAATGACCTAAGGAACCTTTGTTTTATATGAAAACTAGAAAAACTGTTGGCAAAGTTATTAACTATAGAAATAGGATCTTGTAGGAATTGGCCAGTGTTGTTTGCAGCTGAAGATATTCAACACAAAATAAGTTGGCTGGGAACAGTGCTATAGTTGGCTAATGTCAAACAGACAGATGTTTTTCTCATTACAGAGCCCTGAACAGATGCATATTGGTTTGAGTTGAATTTTTTTTAGCAGAATTAAGCTGATATTGGTCCTCAAAATGGTAATGTTACTCTGAAAGCTTGTTTATATTAACCTATATAAATATTTTATTTTTCCCAAATTATATATGAAAAATGATTTTATATGTGGGATTTCTGCTATAGTTTCAAAAGCCTATGAGTCTCATTACAATGAATTACATTTTATATGGTAATAATTGTGATAACAAAATAGTCTACAGAGGTTGTGTAACATCCCTTTTATACTCTAGAATATTGAGACTTGTGTTTTAAAAAATGATTTTTTCATCTCAGTTTTCACTTGATTTTTGCCCTTGTGTATTACTTTGGTTTTGTCTACTGTGCTAACCATTCAAAATCTGTACTAAAGATGCCACCTTTAGGGTTTTCTTTAGGAGAAAACTTCTGAATACACCTTTGAAGAACGTACTGTGTATTCAGTGGCTAGGGTAACCAACAAGATACCAGGTCATTTGGATCATTTTGATAAGCTGACTGAAAAAGTCCTCTATATTTTCTTATGATTTGAAGGAAAACGTGATGCCATTTTCATGTTGAACAGAATTAGCATCTTTAGAATTGCTATTAGTTATTAGTGTAGAAACATTTGTGACACATGTCATTTGTCATTTTCTTTGATGGATTTTTGCTGATTCCTTTCAGCTCACATGAAAACCTTTT